>MU947010.1:0-16458 GCA_036418165.1 Cooperia oncophora
GTGCGAGCCCTTGCGGCATATTAGCATATATGCGCGGCGCGCGGCCTTACCAATCGATACACATTCTACAGCATATTCGACCTTCAAATTGAAGCCATGGGCTGAGACTGTTCTCAATTTTTAGCGTAACTCATCTCATTTCTCAATAAGTGCTGAGGTTGTTTCTGCATTTGGATTTGGCTAAACTTGGATTCGTTATTGTTCAGATCACGTAGTTCACGCCGTTTTCTGTTCCTTTTTTGTCCTCGAGCACTATACTTCTCGTCGCTCGCCTAATCGATCCACGACTATCAATTGCAAAAAATCAATAATGTTTGCATTGACATTTAGGTGATACTGTGATATGGGATGGGGCACCATCCTATTGCTTCTGTACTTTATCACGACAACCAGTGCCGTCAGACAGGTAATTTTCAACTGCTAATTGCCTAATTGTATGTAAATAGCCCTGGAGAGCAAATTGAGAGAAGTTTTGGGGGCGGGGAGGGGCGATGGACATGATAATCGTGAGCTGTCGCGTCGTCGCGCGCGGCGTATCCTGCTGCGATGCGCGGAAAATCTTCGATGTGCTTAGTTGGTCTATTGGAGTGGCGAAACATTTTTACGATCCGTTAATACTCAAATTCAAAAGGCCAGGCAGGCCAACTCGTCTGGTCACACGCGGCCGGTCGCAGCCACGTCCACTTGCGCGGCTATCTACATTGTCTTTGTCCCCATACCCCATAAGGTCTGCTGCGCAACAGCAGCGCGGTGAGCATCTCCTGGAGCCTGGTCTCGACGTGGGGGGGGGACGATTTGTATTATAATTGCTTCCCTGGTTCCGGTTTACAAATCTCACTCTGGTAAAACTTGAACGCTTGTGAAGCTGGAGCAAGATCGTCTAGCCACCATCCTAAAACGTGTCAACTCGAAAAAGGGTAATCTATGAAAAGCAGAATGTCTTCCCCCCCCCTGTCAATGAACAGCGCCGATCTCTCGCATCGCCGCCGCATAACGGATGTTCCAACCGTCACCCGCGCACGTCAGTCAAGCACTGTTCAATCATCCCTTCGAAAGCTGGGATTACTTGTATAGCTCGAGCAGAGGTTACTGCTCCCGAGAATCGAAAACTGCCTGCCTGCTCGTCAAGGCTCGATAAAAAACATTCCTATTTCGGTGCCTTCTCCCTGTAGTAGCGCTGAGAACTGCGCTCTCAGGCATCATCTTACAACAGGCTACCAAGCCTTGAAATCATTGAGTATCACTACGAATTCCAGGTCACCGTACCCGGCGAGATCGTACTCGGCGGACTTTTTCCAATTCACGAAGCAGGTAGAAACGGGTCCCATTGTGGGAAAATCAAGGTAAGCGTTCTCACGCAGACAGAAGTAAATAACAAAAACTGATTCAGATGAGGGATTGCTAGCATTTCTAGCACTTACAGTCTGTTCAAGTTTTTAATCTTAATTTTTCGCCTCATAACTGAACGAAGTTCTTTTGAAGGCCGATCAAGGCGTTCAACGCATGGTTGCTATGCTGTACGCGCTGGAGAAGATTAACCAGGACCATACCATACTGCCGCAAGCGAGTCTCGGAGCGCAGATTCTTGACACCTGGTAAATCTTCTTCTTACCTGTTCTCATCTTTTAACTTCGTTACTAATAATAGCTCAGCATAGATGTAGCTAACTGGTGCCTATTTTTTCCCGGGAAGGCAGCAATTCTGACATGTCTATCTGCTGGTCAATTAGGATACACCAGCGATCCTGACGTGAAGTTAAATGTGTGGCGCATCCTAAGAAAGTGCTGATTCCAACGTGTTTAGCCTTTGTAGGCTAGAATCAACCCATGAGGGGCTGTTGGAGAAAGACTGATTTGGTTTAATTAGCCGGTTTCCAGGTAACATCTGGAAACTTGACCCTCCCAGGTAACCTTCATACCAGAAACCTTTGTTTACCTTCAGTAGGGATTTCGTCAGACATTGCTTTTATTAATTGTATCATAAACCTCTCTTATTCTACAATGTTCTCTGGAACACCTTAGCTCAGCCTGTTTGGGGAACTAAGGCTTCAGTCCGTTTCCAAGAAGCACAGAGTTAAGCAAAGTCGCTTACTTTTTGCACAGGAAATCGGATCGCACTTAGACCGGAAGACCTTTAATCTTTTCAGTGCTGCTTAATCGATACTAAACTCGCCAAAAAAGAAAAGGCGCTGAAGGGAGCACCGGATAGCGCATGAGCGAAACTTTCACTCAACGACTTGTGATTTCTGAAAAGAAATTTGATGCCTGGCGCGATTCAAATATTGAAGACAACTGGTCTCTAGCACTCATCCAAAGTGATTTAAGAGCATCCAAGCATTTCTACTGAAGTTTTCAAGTACAAAAGAATCGGTCTAGGCTGAAGCAACAGTTCCTCTTCACTGTGGCAATGTCAGTTTTGCTCGAGGAGTCCTTCAAAACTCCCTTCCTCCTAGTGGATTTGCGCTCAACACTGTCGAGAACCTGGGCCACTCTTCACAGTCCGTCCTAATCTTCTTGCTTATAACGATTCTTTAAGCCCCTCCAGCACTAAAAATCCCACCTCACTGGACCAGGGCTCATCTTAAAATCACTCTCTATTCAGTGTACTTATAAAACTCACTCAATTTTTTATTGAAGCAAACACCTCTTACTAGATGGCGTTTTGCAACACTCTTTGGTCTGGATTGAGGCGGCGACAGCTTGAATGTATGTGTATCGAATTTCCACTGAAATCACCATGTCCATTAGTAGGCTGCCAAAGATCAAAGCAACCTCTCACATCGTTTCACTTGAATGCTCATGAGCAAATAGCAAACGCAAGCGATCCGCTATTGAATATCAAGCTGTTCAAGAGCTTTTAAAGTCGTTCTCGTACAAAGATGAAGAAATTGTGACAATAGCAGTCGAAAAAGCCTAGCCCATTAATTCTAGCACGGGAAGTACCTAAAAACCTGTGACGAACGCTGAATATCCTATTTCCAACGAAGACTTTATTGAACTTCGAAATAGTAGTGATGCACGGAAGCTGGTGAAATGACGATTTTCACCTATTCCGTTCTTTTATCTGTATTCATAATTTGGGGCGGTCATAAAATGCATATGGCAGAGAAGGATCAGATCAAGTGTACTTTGAGGAACCATCCTTGATTACAAGCCGCCCCCCCCCCTCCGCCCCGTTCCTCTCTCGACAGTCAGCCAGTTTAATTATTTCTGATAGTTGGGTGAAGGTGTTTACTGCCCCATCGCTGCTCGGGAGATATTTGGGGATCACATCGAAGAGCAAAGGAATTGTTGTTTTTGCACGTGGC
This sequence comes from Cooperia oncophora, assembly GCA_036418165.1. Lineage (NCBI taxonomy): Eukaryota > Metazoa > Nematoda > Chromadorea > Rhabditida > Trichostrongylidae > Cooperia > Cooperia oncophora. The sequence continues at coordinate 3,308 of MU947010.1, forward strand.
ATGCTTACCACGCACGCGGCCCGGGGTTCAAACCTTGGACCGGACCAACCTTCAATCCTCCGAGAACGGCACCTCGCATTCAATGGGCTACAATCCTATTGAAACGGTGAATGTTCAAATGCGTGGCCGCCGTTCCCAGAAAAGAGACTGATTCAAATAGGTTTATCTTATATCATATTACGAGAACAATATTTCTTCAAAGGCTGTCCATAGTACCTGGGATTAGCGGTGTTCCACGGACATGTAGCCAGACACTTGTGCAATCTTTTTCATGTCGATTCGTTTCGTTTGCGAAAAGCGTCATGCTGAAGAAGTTGGCGAGGGTAGCACGCTGACGAATGTTCTATGTTGCGTTGTGGATCCTAGTCTGCACACGGACTAGGACGGAGACCGGAGAGTTGAGAATTCATAGCGCCGTATCTCAGCTCGTATGGCCTATGAATTGCACTATTAGCCTGCTCCCAGCTTGAATCAGCTGAAGTGATCACCCCTAATCGGAGCTCCTTTAAAAGATTAACTCTGCAAGGGTTCTGGCTTGACCTAAAACGCAGATTCACCTGTCTTTTCTGAGTACGGTGTTCTTGGTAGGCAAGGCATATCGGTGTCGCAGGTGCAGTGCCGGCTGTGGATGTGAACCTGATAAATTCCAAGACATCTAATTCCTCTGGGCGGTTTTTCCTGTGTGGACACATTGGATCTTTTGTCCCAATCATACCAACTACAGCTTGTTGATAAAAACTCGGCTAGCGCTCATCTCAACACGGAGTAGCTCTTGCCGCTCAACCTACTGCGCGCGACGGTAGCCTGCCCACCATTGTTCTGACCGTATCCTCCGGCCCAATGTTCAAAAGAGAAGAATTAGCGAGTTCCTGCAATTTCAGCACTTTCGGATCTGTGGCTTTTTACTTATTCCCAAGACAAAGCATGGACATGAAATTTGCATTGTGTTCATATGGTAGCAAAATAATTATAAGAAGAAAGAAGGAATATGTTTTCATCCGGTGGTTCACCACCGCAATGGCGTTGCACTTGACTGACCTCTGATCCCCACACATGAATGGGAGCAATTTATTAGTTTTAGACGCTAACGCCATTTCCGTCGATGTGCGCGTAATTAACTGTTCTGTGAGAAATGAAACTACTCTCAAATTATAGCGATTGTTGGCTACGACCTCGATTCCTGTGAAAGTTTGTCCCTTTGAAGATACACCACTTCCCTTGGGACGTAGTCCATGAAGAGCAAGAAATTGCTGATTCAAAGTAGATGAGAAGTGATAGAAAGGATGGAGGAACTGCTTCCGATTTATTTTACATCGGTACGCGCCGCTAAATCTACTCCCAACTGAGTTATGAAGTTTTTCTTCATTGCTAAGTAATGGACCCCTTTGGAATCCTTTCATTTCCCTATTGGTGACCGCAAGGGGAGGGGGGTACAGCAAAATGTCACCCTTCTAGGGGCACATGAGTGAAACGGAATGAATTTTTTCGTTGCGTCCCCCCCCCTTCCGCCCCAGTCTATACATACCCTTAAAAAAATTCACGTGTATATTTCTACAACCCATTCGGTGTAGGACTAAACACTAAGTTGACGGTCAGTCAGTCGGCAAACCCCGCGGTTGCATACTGTGGGTGTAATGGTTCAACTACGAAACCTCAGTCACCGAGTGATTCTGCAGGAAAGAAAAAAGCAAAAAAATCGTGGAGAACACTGTAATTACCTTACGACAACCACACTGTACCAGTAACGCGGACCTGCTCGTTTCATGCCAGCGAAGCGATATCCTGCCGCCTCTTCTCACTGATCCTTCCTTCGCGTTATTCAGCGCCAACTATTTTAGAATGAAAAGAAAGCGAGAAACACGATGTGAACATTGAGCTGATGGTGAGCCTTCGAGTTTGGGGGCGGGGTAACTAGGGAGGCGTCGGAACTGCCACTTGTGAGGGTCGCAGAGCCATCCTTTGGAGTCGCGAAAGTGGGGTAGTCTTCGAGAATGAGGGTCAAGCGACTTGTGCGAGGGAGACAGTCTCCCATACGAATCGCTTGAAGCGGGGACTGTCTTCAAGCAGAACACATGCACACTTCTTCCCAGACAAGCCTTCCACCCATTATGCAGTTTTTGGCCTGGAAGACAGTAGCTGTTGACTGGCGTCCGATGCAGAATATAAATTATTCTATTTCACATTACTTTCGATGACTTATATCATGATGCTGATTAGTTATAAATCTCTATCTAATTGAATTTTACAGGGGGTCTTTTCCAAGGAATAGCTCAATTTCCGTTTCGCGCAAGCGCTCCTTAGACGGAAATTGAGCAGCAAGCATTATGGTACGGAGTACGAGCCGATCCCGCTCCCGAAAACAGAAGGGAACCTCAGCCTTACCTTTTTAGCATGAAGGACGAACTGTACTAGTCATGAATCTCTCTGAAAATAGCTGAAAGCTCACCTAAATATGCAAACTGAAGTTTAATCTCCTATGGAATCGTACCGCCTCTCAATTTTAAATTTCATTTTTTCATCATCACATGTTATCACTGTTTCAGTTCCGTAGACAGCTATGCACTGGAGCAAACGTTGGAATTCATCAAATCCGTGATGTCCAGTGGTGACGGAGCGGTCTGTGCGGTACGTGATCCAAGTATTTGTAGAGTTTTACTCCGAATAACACCCTCAACTTACTAAAAAAGGCCTCTGCTCTTTCGAAGTCTTCAGAGTCTGCAGTATTTTAGGATGGCTCGTCGGCTTCCTACCACCGTCAACCAGTTGCTGCTGTTGTCGGAGCGGCTGGCAGTCAAGTTTCCGTTATGGTGGCCAGCATGCTCCAGCTTTTCAAGGTATTTTTTAACATTCAAAATTAGTTTTCCACTGTTACTGTGAACCTTCAAGATCGAAAACACTTCCTTTTTTCTGTTACTTGGCTTAATTATTCAGCTCAGGTTAAAATCCATTACGAGATCGCCTTATGACAATAACTGATGTTTAGCGCCGCAGATCAAAGTCATCGCAAGAATGCTAAGTTATGGGCAAAAGACAGACATCAGGCGAGACCCAAACCCACGCTTCACGCTTTTTCATTACACTGCTCGCTTCGCGAAAGTATGCGGGCTTATATTGGCTCTTTCGCGCGGTACGCGGTCTGACCAGTCGATACCAACCCCGAGCAGTGCTCACTTTTCAGAAACAACAATAGCCCTAGCCCTGAGGAAAAGGTTTAGCTCATGCGATCACAGTTGCCTAACTATGGACTATCAACCCATCGAACCCTGAGAAAGCGTTCCTGCTGAATCCCATCTTACGTGCCTTTGAAAACGTACGAACTATCAGTCATAATGCTGTGTGGGACACCTTTCTGCACTCATTAAAACGGATGATCGCACTCCGGCTATTAGGCTTCTGCGGAACTCACCCGCTCTTTCTCACTGGTGGTCCATGGGAGACGCATGATTTCACATGAATAACGGGCGTTTGTCCAAGTTGTGGCTTACGAATGCGGGAACAGAATCAGCGGACCAACTGCATCGAATTGTGGAACCATTTCCCCACTAGCCTTTTAGCAGGCACTAGCAGAGTACTTCCTAGATAGTTGGCTAGACAGATACAACCGCAGATAGAGCCGAGACAATCGACGCTCCACAGCACTTCTTTGACGAATTGAATGGGTCCTGATGCGAATACTGCGTACCACCCGTCGTGCAAGGCCTGTTCACGATTGGGGGTAGCGCTCCCTCTACAAATCATGCGGTTGGAGAAGAAATCTAGCAAAATACGATTCCCCGATTCCCCCACAAATCCTCCTCTGTCATGACCCACTCCTTTTCCCATCCCTTTTACCATCTTCCCACCCCTTTCCGGAGGGATGTACCAGTTTTCCCCAAAAATTACCCAAGCGGGGAATGGGACTACATAGCGCCGGTGAAGAAACGGGAAGAAACCGGGACTAAAGACTGATCGAACACTTCTGATTCAATGAAAATGGACCATGGCGAGCGTGCACTCCATTGCGGACAAACAGTATTTGCCGATAGTAACATAACCTAGGTGAGACCTGTGCAAGAATCTACAAGTCTTACAGTCCTCGGCACCCTTCACCATAATGTGTACCCTCCTCCACTTTGTCTTCTGGGGGGGGTCGTATTTGGGGGAGGGGCAGGGGTGAGCGTCGGGGACGGGGTGGGCTTAAGAATCAAAATCCAGATCACAAACTCTTCCGGGCATAGGCTCTAATTGCTATCCTTTCAGATTCCTCAGGTCAGCTACTCTTCGACTGGTGCCGAGCTGAGCGAAAAGCCACGATTCGGCTATTTTTCTCGTGTGGTGCCTCCAGACAATCTGCAAGCACAAGTGATGGCACGTGTGGTGAGTGCTGCATACTTTTCGGCCATTCCCACAGATCTTCAGAAGAAGAAAAAGATACAGACTGACATCACTAGCACATTATTCTCTTCCTATTCTTTCGATCCTCCACCTTCTACGACTTCTGCCCATAGACGTAATATCATTTGAATGTTCAAAGGGCTCCTGGTGTTGAAATGAGGTCATCCATCGAGGAGTGTCCATTCTTTAGTCTGGCGTCAAGAAGACCCGGTGGCTCGCTTCCGATTTTAGGACTTACCCGACAAAAATTTCATCCGCATTCCGGGAAACATAGTTTTTTGCAACAGGGAGTCACTGGTATGCGCCCTCAGCACCAGTGGAGCTGGAGCGAAGAGAAAAAGCTGCGCCTCAGTTGCTCATCTTCCTCCTGACTATACCATATTAGTCAGTAATCTAATAGGTGTATCAGATCTCCGAGACGGATTGTTTCGCCAAATGTTTTGCTGGACTTCCTAACCTCGTCTTTTGTGGTGAGAAAACCTTCGAACGTCACTCGACGTATGCATATCTAACAGGGTGCTCGGGAAAATCCCAGCGAATTTCATAATTAAATTTGTTTTTTCCTGAGATTCCACTGATGAAATAAAGCGAAAGAAAGCGTATAGCAGTAGAGATCTCTTGAAAACATTTTATGAGGGATATAGGAACTTATCAATGTATGCATGCAACTTTTCACTGTATGCATAATATAGCGAATTAGCATAAGGGGAGCCGGTAGGTCAACGTCAGCTGCAGCAAATCCGCTATAAGCCCTGATATGAGAGGCGCCCGATAAAGCCCTGACCCTAGTGAACCTCCGAGGTAGTTTCAAAGTTTTACAATGGGTAGGGTGTAGTTGACTTCAGAGTCAAAGGGGACTAGTCGGTGCTTGAAAGAACGCTCGTCGTCTAGGCCTGACTGGGCCTCCTTATAACTTTAGGACCCAGCAGCACACGAAGAAGGTGGGTACAACGGTTAGCCCAGCTCCATTTATACGATCGGCCTACAATGCACTCTGAATATTTACTGACGGATAAGGTTATTCAGGATGACAAGACATATTTACAGGTACGAGAATTGGAATGGAATTACGTACACGCCATCGCTGATACCGGGTCGTACGGTAGGTTTTCTAGGCATAAAGCACTCGTTTGGTCAAAATTTGGGATACAGGATTCATCATCTAATATTAGTCCGTGCTGCAAGTGTGGGCGGGGCACGGGCGAAGGCACTCCATTATCACCTTCTCTTACCCATCTTAGTATGAGGGCGCACCAGCTAAGGAGGGCACAATTGTTGGATGTGTACGCCCACACAGTCAGCATAGACTGCATCTCAGAGAGCACATAATGTAATCCTTAGGTGAACGTGGAATGGATTCGTTCCGAGCAGCTGCAACTGAGTTGGGCATTTGCATTGACGGAGATGTGCACAAGATCGGGCGACGATGGACGGACAAGAACTTTCGGTAAGATTAAATTATTTATTTGATAAATTCTGATGGTCTCAGGTTCACTTCCTGTAAGTCCAAGCGTTAATGTACCCTAAAGGGCTGGAACCTAACAAGGAGCACGGTGATGAAAAAGTTGAGGAAAAGTGTCATGCCTCAAACTGTTGCGGAGTTCACGAAGGAAGCCAGGCTGCACTTAAAAACTTAAGAAACTGAAAGACGCTCGGCAGTTCTCACTATCTTTTTCGTTTTGGTTGTTTTTTGTGTCAGCAGGCCACGGATACATCAAGCAGTACCGTTCCGGAACTCCTTCGGCTATAATGCTTACAGCTCAAATGATTGATAATTTCGTTGAAATTCCAATATTTTGTGGAAGCGAAATAGCCTGCTGTTCTCGCATGCACCGCTAATTGGTGTTTATGCATGCTTTCAATCCCGAAAGGACTGGCACAATTCACCCTTCGAACCCTTGCCTCAAAAGTTGATCCAGATTTGATTTCCCCAAGGTAGAAATGGCTGCAGTCTCGTCTTTTTCTGGGTGAAACACGTCGGATGCGGGCGCTGGCACCATTGTCGCTAGCGCTAGTGTTTCCGCTTCAACCTCCGTGTTCAGGGGTAAGAATAGAAGGAGGGAGCAGAGTCTAGGCGAAAACACCGTCGAAGGAGAATTTCTTCAGACCTGATTGGAAAGAATGGGACTGTATTCTTAGTAGTGGTCTTGCTGATGAACCGGCTCAGTATAAGGTGGGACCAGAGGCTCTTTCTCGGCGTCCCTGTAACATGCAAATTTCACGCTTTAGAGCAATTTCGTTTCTTACTCTTACCATGTTCGCAAATATTGTTGCCAAGGAAACTTAAAAAATGCAACATTCCTCCTGAACGCATGGGCATCTGAACCATGACACTACTTTCGCATATTTCCCAATTTATCTTGAAACAGCTCATATAATGTACGTCCTCATCATTGCGGACCGGTGGGGCGTGTCAGTGCGGCTGCGTTTGGCGCGGTGCCAAAGTCGTTCTGCACCAGTTGTTGAAGCGGGCAAGTGACATTACTGTATTATATCCTTCGTATTACTCGTTTTCTACCACTTTTTGTCGCATACGCGTTTCAACAAAAAGGCTGAGAACGGCTTCAACAGTGTGCACACTCATACTGGCGAGGCACTACGAGACCCCTGCACCGCTTCAGTGCCGCCATAGCGTGGCGCCCACGTCCGCAAGTGACTGTATAGAAAGTCGGACCTCGTCTAAACAAAGTGTAGCCCTGCATGACGAAGTCATTTCAATATGCTTGCCGGTGGTTGCATTGCATGGCTCAATTTCAGAGTGAATGATCAACTCCTTTACATCACCCCCACTTATGTTAGTAAACCTATGCGGAAACGCTTAGACACAGGCAGAGTTTCAGGCCTCTTATCTTTCTTGTGGTGATGTGGTAGCCAACTGCGCGGGAGGATTAAAACCCAGGTTTGGGACCGGCTGAGGCAAAACGTTCTCACCCCTCTGTTTTAACCCGCTGATAACTTCTCCGCTGAGGAGAGTGGCTAAAACCAAGAGTAAGGCAAAACAAACGAGCCTTCGATATTCCAGCTAGAGCTCAAAATTGATTAATTAAAAGCATTTCAGTGATTTGTTGGTCCACATGCATCGAACGCGTAAGGGCTTTCGAGCGTGTGGTGATGTGTTGTCTGATGGAGGATAATCCTGCAAGCCGCATTACTTCACACTGTCTCGACAACGCTCATCAAAGACAGGCCTCGCCTATCCATATCTGAACTGGACAGACACTTTTGGTACGGCATTTATCGATACTTCAGGTTTTAGGCAGTGTTTTGCTATGTTATAAATTTTGTTGCATATATAAATGACAGAAAGCTGCAATAATATTTGGTTGGCGGGAAAAATCTGTCACTTTTTCGAACTTAAAATATTTGCCCATTCTGAAGAGGGGGACCGGTAATGCGAGCCCTTGTATCCCAAGGAATGGTCTTTCTATTAGTACCACTCGCTTGACTCCTGCTTCTTCTGCAATGGACAAGAATGTAATCCGCTACAGTTGCCACCGAACCCTCCATACTTCCAATGATAGTGCAGCGCACACCATCCGAAAAAAGTTCTAGCCCTACCTCATGCAATAGGGCTGGATGGCTCTCCCCTCGCACTGGTGTAGCCCAGATACTGCTCCGCTCCTCCTAACTGCGAGTTGCCACCCGTAATCAATCGTTATGTGGACGAGAAAAGACGAGAAAACCCCGAAAAGTCTGAGTTCAAGCCAAGATTGAGATGATGTCCAACTTTGCGTCACCCTGCATTGTAAAGCGATGGCATCCATAAGGTGAACAAAACAGGCAAGGACCCCGCAGTAAAATTGCTGTACAATTTTGATCTTATACGCCTCTCTATTAAAAGGGAAGCTTAATTTGAAAGAAATGTGACAGAACTTTCCCTCCAACCTATTACTAAAGCACCAGTTTTTTTCGATGACTTTTTTCATGAACCTTCGGCTCGCAAGTACCGATCGTCAGCTCCCCCAAAACTTCAAAAGCACTATTCTGAAAATGCGATGTACACTCATATCCGATGAGATGGTGAAAATGTTGAATAGAAATCGAAGAAGGCACGAGGGGCAGTGGAGACTAACTTTTTGTTATCTATTTCTTGTTTTTTTTTTTGTCTACTCATTTTCCATCCTTCCACTTTTTCTTCTAAAAGAGAGAAGTTCTAGCGAAATACAATATTCTCGTCCATGCGGCTTCTTTAGAACTTTTTCAGATCATATTTCATATTTCGTGTTCATAGCAGAGCAGCTGTCAAACGAGCGCATGTTTTCTGCCACGATATGTGGGGGGAATTTCCCCAAGTGAAGATGCATCTCATATGGGTGTGTCCCTTCCTGAAAGCAGATAAAAAACCAACGGGCGCTAATGGACTTTCCTTGAGTTCTTCTAAAAGCACTTGCGAGAAAAAGAATGAGACAGAGAAAAAAGGGAGGCAAAATCATGGACTGAGGAAAAAACCTTAGCCATTGTTGTCCCAAATCAACCAAGGTTAGGGAAAGAGGGGGGAGGGGCATTCGTGCAAATCTCTATCAGCATACAGACAAATGGTACGATATCATACGCAACAAAACGATACCATTTTCATTTTGGATGGCCATTTGGCACGGAGCGATTGAGCACGGCAGTGAACGGTTGAAAGTCCGCGCTTGCCAGTACCTGTAGAAATCGTCCAGCACTTAGGTTCCATTCGTATCCCAGAAGAAGTTTGGGTTCCAAACTGGGTTGTGAAAAAACTTCTTGGGCTAATAGCCCCCTTCTATTAGGAACTGAATGCTTTGGGAGGGAAGAGTTTTGCTGATTTGAGTTGTACGACCTTCCAGTCGTCCTACTGTGGCATAGCTTGTCCTCCTCCAGTTTCGGTAAATTGATTGTACATTGCCTTGAACTTTTAAAAAATTTTTTCAATAAATCTGAACTTTCTCCTCCTGCTACTGCTGACCACGCCCCAAATGAAACGAATTTGCTGTCGCTGTTCGGGTTTTCATATCCAACAGCGTCAACGTCCGATGAACAATTCATGGATTCTTTGGAACTTTCCAGCTAATCGGAGACTGCTGTCGCCTTACAGGAAATGTCCTGATTGCAAATGCAGTTCAACCGCTCCTTGCTGGCGACCAGTTGAAAAAAAGTTGATATTATTCCCTGACTTATCATATCATCAATATATCTACATCAATATCGGTATGCGCAGAAGTTCCAGAAATGCTCCTCCAAAGGGAAAGGCACCCGAGACAAACAGGGTGAAAGGCACACTCGCTTGACTAACAAGTCAACCATAGACTCTCAAATCCCAGATGTATTGAAGAGTATCTACTTACTTTACCCATAATCTCGCTGCCAAATTCCAAGGGAAACTCCCTGAGTTGCACTTCTGCAGACACGACACTCACCAAGCCAAATAGCTGCTCAACTGTGCCTCACCCTGGTTCACTGTCCGAAGAGGGGGGAGGAGAGAAATCTTATCCCCGTCATTCCTGAAAAATTGGAACTCAGCGCTTGTGCTCGCAGAGTTAGATGAGCGGATTGCACGCTGAAAGGGCGGGCTCTCAGTCGTGGATGCTCTTTTCCATTTTTAACTGCAAAACTTTTCACGTCTGCTTTTGCGGTGAAAGAGTGAGTGAAAAAATGCCTGATGCGATGATAACAATAAGGGGAGAGAAAGGGAAAAATTGGCATTCGTATGAGTACCAGCCATGGATGCTATGAATCATTCGAAGAAAGCAGCAATTTGAGTAATTCGAGCTTTAGCAGAAACTGCAATCCACGGAAGCCCATAGGCGGTAACACCCTACAATTTCTCTTTGCCTATTGACACTTCCCTCCTCTTCAGAACGTTGCAAAGGGGAGCGCACCAGTGAGAAAGGGAAATTGGCTGGATGTCACCGCATGACTCTGACTGCTATCAACGTGCATTCAAGTTTCAGAGAGTGCTTTCAAAACTCTGGACCTTCAAACGCTATCAAAATAAGGTACAATGTTAACGAGTTGATAGGCTGATTTACCTCTTTTTTCAAGGTTCGTCGCCAGTGATTCGTGGGGAATCAAACAATCCGTCGTGCTCGGCCTAGAACATCTCCTCGCAGGATCGATTACGATTGCGCCTCATGTTCGGGAAGAGAAAGGTATTCATTTCGTTGCTGCCGCATTTGAAATTTATTCTTCGTAATTCGCGATATCATAGGTTTTCCTGTGTTTGAAGAGGGTCATTGCATTTCCGTGACTGCTAGTATCCGACACAAATAAACATAGGCATTACTATGACCAAATGAAAATTGCCGGCGTTCACCGAACTGACACACCTTGAATTTCCCTCTAAATTAATGGCTCTGCTCGAGTTGGCACGAGCCTAAGTAATACTTCTGCACGCTGCCGATATACTCGCATTAATGCATGTAACATCTTACAAGGGAGGTCTTTCAGGTCGTGGCGCGCTTTTTGGAAATGGTTTGTTGCTTGTTGTAGGGGTCCATACAAGGATCACAAAAATGGGTTTCATTTTTGCTATGCGTTTCTGGGTAGGTCAAAAACTGAGTGAAAACAATTTGACGAGAAATCGCGATTTTAACCGTGTTAATGGGCTCTGTTGTAGCTGTAACTTTGACAGTGCATAATTCATGAGGTGTCCCTTCACTATGTATTGAAAAGATAGCAAAGTAAAGCCAATAAGAAAGTGGACGGAGGGGAGTAATACCGAAGTTACTTGAACGATTCTCGCAACCGCTGTTTCGTGGTCGGTGGATGGCGGAGTGGATAGTGCTGGTGGGCTCTCGCGAAGAAGGTGCTTGGATCGGATCCCATTGGCGCCTAACTCTTTGCATTTTTCGGATACTTTATACGTTTTTTTGGTTTTGATTTACGACACCATTTTGACCAACGGCGCGCTCAGCGCGACTTGACTGCAGAGCACATTCTTCCACTGAATTGTTGCCAACCCGCACGCAGGGGCTGTTAAGCGCTCATCTCGAGGAGAAAATTTTTGCTGAAAGTCTGTATATAGAGGTTATTAATGGCCCTGATGACGATTCTGACCTTTAAAATGGGCGTCTAGGTCATTTGGCGCCAACATGGCTCTGACACCTCTCACGCCAGCTGCGGGTTGGGATGCTGCGAGAATCTCTTGAGAAACTACAATGCTGCCTCACTATGTGCCAAATAAAGTACTTTTTTACCTTGAATTGTATTGTTTTCGATGCAGTGTCGACGAAGGTCTCATCTGCTATGCATACTTAACATTATGAATAGAAAAAGCCTCGGAAAAATGGTTCAAAATCGCTTGTCTACCCAAGCAAACTTTGCACTCAGTTTGTGACCTACCAGAACGCATAGCAAAAATGAAACCCATTTTTGTGATCCTTATTCGGACCTCTACAACATGCAACAAATCATTTCCGAAAAGCGCGCCACGACCTGAAAGACCTCCCTTGTTAGATGCAGTTGGCACGACAATCTCTCAAGAGTAAGACTGATACCCCACTGACAGGACGGAACTCCGCGATCCTCAGCAGGCGCTGCGTAGCGCCTTTGCCGAGGGGTGCACCCTATAAAGGCCCTATCAAGCTATAACATACTGACCCAAACGCCCACCACGCCCACCCGCCCACAAATGGACGACCGTACTTTTGCTCATATTGCTCTTCTGCTAAGTAAAATATGAAGCGAAGGAGTCGGTATGAAGCGGCTGTGGTGCTGTATGGATATATGAGTACATACAGGCAGCCGTACCCACCGTGACGGTAGTTGGCAATATGTCCACGGAAAACTCGTCTGGAATTACTTTTCGAGTCATTGAGACGAGGCTTTTCCTTGCAGGTTTTTGAGCATTCCACTTCGCCCATTTCCCCACTATATAGCGCTGTGCTAGCATTTTAAACCAATTACCGGAATGTTGTGCCAAAAACCTTTGAGTAGCAAAACCACGCTACATACGGTATTGCACCCTGCGGACGCAAGGGCATGTTAATGGGCTGGGTTTGGCGCACCGCGCCTGTTCTCGCCTGTTCTCCACCAATTAAGGTTGCCTGTCAGCTTCTACAATTCGTGTAGAACAGGCTGGCGCCGCGTCGAGACGCGGTATCAGTGGCTGCTTTGTCCCAGAATTCAAATATCCCACTAAAAACTCAGCCGCCGTTCAAGTGAAATAACGGGGCCACGCCTGAAGCATCCTAAATATTTAGAATTCCCTTTTGTCTGGGCTTTAATTCGTCGTCCATTCGCCACTCATTAACTAATTAGGATTCCAAAAGATGTCAGTTGAAAAAGAGGTCAAATAAATGCGGATTGAGGACACCAAATAAACCTAAACGCCCAGTACATAGGCTGCGGGCAACGGGTGGGGGGAGGGGGCAAAAGGAGCGCCTTGTCGACATGCCGACTGTTTCACATACGCTGCTGCCTCTCTTCCTTTTTTACCCTCGCAAGCTACGAGTCGTAGCCATTGTAGCTGCATCGCGCACTGCACTCTGATAAGTTTATGTTGCTTTTACTGGAAAGGCCGTGGCGTGTCTCTGTCCAACTTAGAACAAGATGACAGTTGTCCCAGACTGGAATATTCCACGAGTAACCAATTCCGTGCCATGTTCAAATGCCACGCCTACTCTGGCTCAGGGATAAGGAGTGTACGTCCCATCATCCTGGCGCTCAAAACTAGATCATTTCGCCGATTGGCCCGCATTCGTGAAAACACATATTTTATCTCGCCAAATTGAATTGAACAACATTTTTTTGTTCGGCGTTGAGCACTAAACTGTTTTTTTTTCAGCGTACATCACATTCTTTCGTAAACTATC
>MU947020.1:0-11609 GCA_036418165.1 Cooperia oncophora
AGAACCCATGAACCTTGACTCTCTCAAATTGCAATCAAAACTTCTGGCTTGCGATGAAGGGACGAAACTTTAAGCCAAGGCTCAAGCACTTATGAGATCTTCTAGCTCTGGAGCATCAGACTGCTGTTTTTGGAACCGATTTGGACTATACAATAAGCTAGGAAGGCCAGTCAAAATGCGTGCCTTTTTTAGCCGTCCATCTTTCAGAAAGGAATTATTGCGCCAAATCTGTGATGACTCGCAAAGCGATACTGCGGGAAAGAGGATCACTGAACAGGATCAGCAGAAATCCAGGCTAACTCTAGGGCATAATTCAGTCGCACTCATACAATAACGTCGGCTAAAAACCATCCCGACCGAGCGAACAGGAACTAAAGTGTAGGTGATAGAGGGTACTGTAAGTGTATAAGTGAGTATTTGAACTAGAACATTTCCACTTTTGCTGCGCTATGTGTTAACGCTAGCTTAATTCTGGTACAATAGTGGAAGGGGGGGGGGAGTGGTTGGAGAAAAGGGATGAAAGAGGAGGAGCATCTTCTGGGATTTTTGGGACGAACCTGGGGAGTATTCTATCAGCGAAACTATGGACAACTTGAACTCCGTCATCGGCACGCTAAAAGGCTAGCCCCTCTCCCCTCACCCCCCCCCCCCCAAGCCCCTTCCGCTCAAAAAGTTCATGCCCTGGGTCCTCATTTTTCCTTTTGCACCTTGCGGTGCTTTAATAATCGTTATCCGCTATCTACCTGGTCTACAGGGTCTCACGACAGTGAAAGATCGACAAGTCAATCGTACTTTGGGTCGGCGCCACTTGCCACGCTCACCAGCGCGGCGTACTACATATCTTGTTCTGTACCCCAAAACTGCATAAAGCAGACAATTCCAAATATACACAGCACATCCGGGAGAAAAAACCAAGACGAAAGAGCTCACCTTAATTCTCCATTAACATCCACACCCATATGACCGTTACCAATGAATGACACAGAAGATGAATCAACGCCTATTGATTGATCCTTAAATAGAAAAAATGCTTACCAGGGAAGGTCTTCAACTTACCATGGAACTTTGAAAGGAGACCTAGGTGGATCGATAGAGTCTGTGACGCTATTAACAAATATAGATAGCAAAACTGCAACGCGCATTCCACAAGCAAGATATGAGCAGGTAAAGTTTGTAATGGTGCACTTGGTGGAGAACTTGGGAGCGAGCTGAAGGATAAGCCATGGAATGCCACTTGCATGAGAGGAAGTCGTGGTGGTTCAGGGGTACACGCTATCGCAGGCACAGCATGCTGGTTCAGGATTCCGCGGACGGTGGGCCGTATGGCTTTTGCACCACCTTTGGTTTTACCTGATTTTTTGACTTGCGTACGGACTGACACCTGGACATCACTTGATTCACGTTCTTGGCGTATATTAACTGCGGAACTTTCTGTGCGTGATGTACTTCATTCAAAACATTGAAAAATCCAGTTGACTTTGCAAAAAACCTGGTAGACCGTTACTCATGCTTCAACACTGATGAAACAATTCAAAAAAAATGAGTGAAGCAGATGTGGAATGCTTTTGTAACCGACGAATACTCAAGAAAATTAGAGAATCTCGGGGCACAAAACATCCGGTACACTTGCGACAACACTTCAGTATGTTGTCTCTGTGGTCATGTTGAACGCCACATTATTCACCATCGCCGAGGTTCTAATCGAACTCTTGCGAAGCACCGAATTCTGCCAGGAGATATGGAGATACCTCGCTGGAAGAGAACGGCATGTAAATGATCATAATAATGATCAATGCCACGCGTGCCATGGCGGTAGAACGCAGTGACTGACTTGATCTACCAGGTTTTTTGCAAAGTCAACTGGATTTTTCAATGTTTTTGAATGAAGTACATCACGCACAGAAAGTTCCGCAGTTAATATACGCCAAGAACGTGAATCAAGTGATGTCCAGGTGTCAGTCCGTACGCAAGTCAAAAAATCAGGTAAAAACCAATGGTGCAAAAACATCTGCACCTCCGGGATCCGAACCAGCATGCTGTGCCTGCGAAAGCGTTACTTTACCACTGAACCACCAACGACTGCGTTCATGAAGTGGGCATCCTTTGATTATCCTTCAGGCTCTCACCAAGTCTCCACCCTAGTGCACCATTACAAACTTTACCTGCTCATATCTTGCTTGTGGAATGCGCGTTGCAGTTTTGCTATCTATATTTGTTAATAGCCTCACAGACTCTATCGATCCACCTAGGTCTCCTTTCAAAGTTCCATGGTAAGTTGAAGACCTTCCCTGGTTAGTGCGAGAAACGTTCATTGAGGCACATTGAGCACACTATTTTCAACAAATTATTTGCGGTATCCCTTGTGCAGAAGTATATCAGAATCACCCGGCCAACCCGAAGCTAAGCTTGAAAATTTTTCGCTACACGCTAGCAGGCGAACTTCTTCTGATCAGAAACAGCACGACATGAGACATAGCTTGGATCTTGTCCCCGCTGCTCAATAAATATTACCTTAAAACTCTTCAAGCTATTAGCACGGCGAGAGAATGGGCTTATGCATACTACAGTATCGCAGTAACCAAGTGCGCGGTCGAGAAGCGGAACGCACCCACTTATGTACCCTCACAGCAATTTCTGCCTGAGGAACAACCGCAGCTACGGGATCGTAGGCTTCGTTCATTTCCGTCGTTTTGCGACGGAAGTCTAGAAGAATGAGAAACTCGGCGATTCGAGTTGTGCTAGAGCGCGCGTATCAAAAGAATGTATAAGTATCGGTCTGCAACTCGGAAGATAAGGGTATTGGCAAATCAACGTTCTTAGAGAATTTGCGCCAGAGGAGTGGATAGGTATCGATCGGCTTATTCGCTCGCACTTCGACGTTCTGGGAGGACATCCTTTTTAGAACGTCAAGTCGCCGAATGTGACTATTCTCCTGTCGCCAGTACGAGCAGTCCTAAGTTCAGGTTGCGACGCATTTAACTTAAAACAGCATATTACAGCTGTGCCACGGGCGCGGCTTTTGCACCAAGATCTGAACGATAATGTGGAAGTGCTGCGGTGTACAACTAGCTGGGAAGCCCTTGCTGGTCCGCACTAGATTATAAGTAGAGGAAAACAGGCGTGATACAACACCTCCGAAAAATTCGCGTGGAACTAAATGTGTCGGTTCTGTGAACGCACACAGTTGGGCATACAGTAAGCCGGTTCATTACCCAGGTTCACATGCCTTTTGCACAGCTTGGCTGATGAATGTTTCATCATGGATTCTTGGGCGCACAAGGGCCTGGAGGAGGGGGGAAACAAGCATGTGGTGAGCCAGCGAAGGTGACGCTGACCTCTTCCACTTGGCCAGGGGCTGCTTAGGCGAAAACTGAGCAGCGTCTTGTGCACTCGCCACACTTACGTACAGCTTTTCGCTCAGTCTGGGGTACTGTATCACGCCTTTTTCCGTAAACTAGTACTCAGTGGTTTGCGCACGTTACCAAAACTCAGCCCCTCGCCCCATACCACGCAGTCCGATAGGTTCGCGCTCCAGTGCCTAAAAATTTACGTAATAATCTCCCAGTCACGGCTGCAATTACATACGCATTTCTGCTACCGTACTCCACATCTCGGGTTAATGCATTTTTAGCGCATTTCTTTTTTGTTTTTTTTTTCTGTTATGCCGCTTTTTGTTCTTTCGTTTTAGTCATAGTCTCATTTAACTCGCATTTATGCTGTGTTTATGCTACTCATCCTGTTTTTGATTACAAACGCTTGCACATCAACTCAACTTAGGTAGGACTGTTTATATCTATTTTTTATATCTAATTGTTTATATCTAATTTCAGGAAGTATGTAACGTCAAACAGTAAAAAGGGGGGGGGGGTCGTACCGAACCCCCAAAAAGGGGGGGTGGGGTCGTACACGCTCGACCAAAATCATTAGACATGCCTGCTGCCCTGATCCAACAGCCAAAATTCAATTCAATTCACCACACAAAACCTACCAATTTCTAGGACGACTTATCATAACTGACAACCTCAAATGAGCGTTCTTGCAGGGGGAGGGGTTCTAGCCGTGGGGATCATTTTTCCCAAAACGGCTGTTTGCAACGTATCACAGAAGTTCGACGCCGGTCTACAGATGGCTTAGTTTCTTTTTTTTGCCAACGAGTTCTGGGAAGGACCTAACAAAGTCGACAATGGCCGAATTAAGTTGGAAACCTCGAGATAGGTGATCGAATTCTGCACATTCATTTTTTCTTGCGGACGTCAACTAGAAACAAGCGATTTTCACCTGTTTTTACTCTCACCGCTTACTAGTCAGTTTGTTGTGAATAAGAAAGTTCCAGCACTTGCACCGAAATAAGAAGCAGAGTCCTCAATTGTTGTTCGTCTATAGTCGGATACAAAAACGTTAGGCGCTTACACTTTCGCGCAGCGTCCGTCCACCAGCGCCCACCGCGTCCGAGCATCACTCATTAGGCTGCGCGTTTATACTTTGCGGCAGCGTAGCGTAGCGCTTCCAGCGTACGCCAGCGGCAGTGCCGGGGAAAGGATAGATATCGATCTAGCTTCACCAGCGTCACCAGCGTCACGCTAGCGTACGCCAGCGTTTCTCCAGCGTTTCACCAGCGTTTTGCTAGCGCTTGCAGCGGCAGGGGAGTAGAGACTATGGGAGAGCTGGAGGGTACAAAACTCATCGATTGCGCGTCTCCCACTCGCCCTTAGTCTCTACAATGCACATCGCTTCTGCGTCTCCGACGGCCCATAGTCTCTACTATACACGTCGATTCCGCGTCTCTGACGGTCACATAGTCTCTACTATACACATCGATTCCGCGTCTCTGCCGGCCACATAGTCTCTACAATACACGTCGATTCCGCGTCTCTCACGGCCACATAGTCTCTACTCCCTGCCGCTGCAAGCGCTAGCAAAACGCTGGTGCCGCTGGAGAAACGCTCGAGAAACGCTGGTGAAGCTAGATCGATAGCTATGCTTCCCGTGCCCTCGCTACGCCAGCGTGCGCTAGCGGCACGCTAGCGCACGCTGGCGTGCCGCTAGGCCGGTGCTTCACCAGCGTCACCAGCGTCGGCACGCTGGTGGGGACGCTGGTGAAGCTTGATCGATATCTATCCTTTCCCGCACTGCCGTGGCGTTACGCTTTGCGGTAAAGCGCTACGCTACGCGTGCCGCCCAAAGTATTAAACGCAGCCTTTATGGTTTCGAGCGTCTGTCAGGATCAACGACTAGGGAAGTATAGATATAGACTTAGCGAAAGGTAGCGTCTACCAGCGTCCATGATCTTTCACCAGCGACCAGGGGTGGAGAGTGCGTGGGGGATAAAGTTAGCGAGGGTTGGCCGGACTGCTTAGTGTAGAGTATGGCGCGAAGTGGAAGGGAGAGACAACGGAGATCAGGCATCCGCGAAATTGGTGGTTGCACCGTACTGCAACGCGGTACCGTACCTATGGTTCCCTGGAGAAAGCTTGCTGGTCGTTGTGGACAGCTGTGTAGACGCTAGACCGGGGATATCCATACTTTCCCTAGTCAACTCGCGACACTGATAATCGTTGACAGACGGTGGTGGACGCTGATAGACGCTTCCGTTCGCCAGAATCTACAACATATCGACTCGAACGCCCATCATGCCCGCCCGCCCGCAAAAGGACGGCCGTTCCTGACGCTCGCTATTTGTTTTATTTGCTACCATTTTAGCAACAAGTATTGAAGGATTGGTATGAAGCGGCCGCGATGCTGCATGGATATATGAGTGCACATATGCAGCCGTATCTTCGGTAGCGGTACTTGCAAGATGCCTACGGCAAACTCGTCCGAAACTGATTTTTCAAAG
Organism: Cooperia oncophora; assembly: GCA_036418165.1. Taxonomy (NCBI): domain Eukaryota; kingdom Metazoa; phylum Nematoda; class Chromadorea; order Rhabditida; family Trichostrongylidae; genus Cooperia; species Cooperia oncophora. The sequence goes on from MU947020.1 coordinate 5,837, forward strand.
GCAATTCCTGCGACCACAGTTCATAGGTAATACAGTTCAATAATAGAATTGCCGTATGTTTGTTGACTTGTTGAAGGAGGAGGAAGCACGAAAATGCGCGGATGAAGACCCTCTCTATTGCTTGATCATGACACCGGACAGCGTAATGGTGTGGTCAAAGATCAATTGTGGAATGCAAAGCGGCGATAAACTGATAAGAGACGAGAGAGGCCAGAAAACGACGGGCGAGAGAGCGCAACTGGCAGTCTCACAACGACACGGTCACTGGAGGCCGGCATGGGCCTCCAGGACCGATCGGGCGCCAATGGATTTGAAACCTGAGCGCTCTGCGTTTCGCTTGCTTTTTTATCAATCGTGTAAAAGCACTCATTCTATCATCTGGGAGTCTATCAAAGGAGGGAATTTGTGAGGGGTCGTATCTCGGCACATTCTCCTCAACGGTAAGACAATTCCTGATTGAAATCTAGAAAGTCTCCTGTTAGATACGAAACCGCTGTCACTTTCCAAATGAAGTATGAAGCCACGCCCGCTCCACCTCCGCTGAGAAGGAGCTTCACTGTCATTTGATCATCCACTTGGCATCTGAGGAGGAACCAAGTTAACTCTAGGCTTCCGCAAGGAAAAACTCAACAAAATCTGTACACCAGTACCATTATGAAGTCCCCCGAGTCCTTTTTTATTTGCCGGCCCATCAACCGTAGTTCCCCACAATACGATTAGTTCATGCGTCAAGCATGAGTATCAGTATCACTTGGTTTTATGCGCAATCTCACGCAAAACACTCATTAGCGATGATCATTCATCTTGTATGTGAATGCGAATGCAGGTTGCCGAAATATGTGAGTTTTCAAAGAAATTTGCTAAACGAATGTTATCTCACCCACTGGCACAGTTGACAGTCTGTGAGGATGGAGTGAGCAGACCGCTGACCGCCACTCAGTTTGAGGATTCTGCAAAACTTTAATGAGGGACATGTGATCGCTGCCGTGATTATTCTGTGCCGCCGCCTAAGGCATCTATAAGTGCTTTAGGCCGCGCACAGAATATCAGGACAGTTATATACTGTCGTGATATTCTTGCTGCTCGCGGTACTTACACGACAGTAGAGGTGCGTTTATTACGTCCGCGGTTCAATTAGGGCTGGATCGCCTCAACCATGGCGGGTGAGAGAGGGGGGGGGGGAGGCACTCTCGAAGCCAATCGATACACCTCTGTTAAGGGCTTACCTGTCAACATTTTGAAATGTGCACTTAATTCGCGGTGGACAGGGGCGGTGTCAGGCAGTATTGACTGTTGCCACTCCGTGAAAACCGTCTCGCCAGTTGTTAAGAGGGTATGCTACACAGTGGCTGATACGGAAAAGCCATACAGATACAGTGATACGAACGATATGACGCGATCGCCAGTGTGGAGTCCTGCATTATGATAGTAAGCGCTACAGCCCGCAGTTTGCTCTTCGAAAGTCACCACAAAAACGCTGAGTTATGGGCAAAAGTCGAACCTCAGGCGGGAGTCGAACCCCCACATCACGCTTTTCGGTGAGTTAATAGTGCCCTATCTTTCTACCGCCAACCAGGGCTGCTTTTACCTCTCAGTATCAACGGCTTCTATGCCGGCAGCGGTGAGATGCGTGGTTCGTACTCCGCCTAGGGTACGAACTTGTTGTATAACTCAGCTTCTTGTGCGTGCCTGAAAAACATCTGGAAAGCCTCAGTGCAATCTGCCGTAGCTCCCCTCGAGCTCCATTCATCTGCGCTAAGTTTAGATGCTTCTGGTCCTTGATGTATTTACAAGTTGCCACTCTTGTCGTTATACTTCACTACGTCGACTCTTCATTGCCATTCTGCTATCGGCAACATCCAAGGTGGGTGGCCTGAATTTGTGACTTGTATCCATGCACGGATGAGAGTCGAAAATACGCCGTAAGCTTATCTGCGATGCGAGTTATGACGTGAACAGGTTCCCGAAATTTAAGTGTTGGCCGCTTTTGTTACTTTTGAAGTTTCGGCGGGAAAGAAGGCGAGAAGTGTAGGTACAGCTGCATGTTTTTAAATCTCCGTCCACTTTTCATAAGGATCAGCACTTGCGCCAGTACCACGGTCTCGCAGTGAACATATTGGTGCTAAAGTGCGCAGTCAAATGTAAACAACGGAGCCTCAACGTAGTGCTAGGGAACGCACACAAGTTCAGCTAAGCTAACTGAGTTAAAGCTAGCGTTGGGTGTACAGACGCTTTTGGTTCTCCTTCCTCATTCAAGCTGTCGAGCGGGGGGGGGGGGGAGTACTGTTATAAACTTATTGAGACAGGAAAACCCGAAGTCAGCAAAGCTCTCTCAGAAGCGTCAGAATGGAACGCGCCCAGCCTCCAGCAACCGAGCAAATTACGACCTCAAATGTTGGGAAATTCTCCAATGACGACCATGCTCTGGTGGCAACTGACTTCAAATATGAATGGGCGTGTCTCCTGCAGCGTATCTTATCATTCGTGTCGATAAAGCCCATGAATCTACAAAAATGTTGCTCCCTCGAAGAGAATGGCATTGATATCAGCGTCATGTAGGACAGAAAAATTACCGTGTCACGTATGGGACCGTATTGGCAAGCCCATCTTGTGTATTGAACAAGGTATGCCTTTCAATTCAGTGACGAGAAACGGATATGCATCACACCCAACATATCGGCATGCCATACTTGGATAAATAATCAGTACAATGGATTGAGCAAGGGCTCAGTTACAGGTAAGAGTTGGGTTGCTCCCTCGTCCTTCAAACTTAGCAAATATATTTTTTATCAGGTCAAATGAGCGAATATGCGTTAGCCAATTCATATGGATAATGAAATCACTTGTGTATGCTAATCTCCTCATGATTAGCGCCCAAATTCTCATTGAACGTAGGAATATAGGACCTACTCCAAATGGAATAGCGTTGTGTTATTTGACAAGCTATCTTGGGAGTGCTGACAGTCTCATTGGGCACGAGATGACGAGCCGTGACTGCGAGCGCTAGTCGCTATAACATCCCAGATAAAGGGAATTCAAATAGTGCATATTCAGATACAGTATCAATTTTTCTGCTGAATTACTATATGAAGAACGACTGGAGAGCGTACTGGAAATCGGCCACGGTGTACACGTTTTCAAACGCTATACGGCATGAGCCACTCTCATACCTGACGGTTTTCCTCTTTACAGTACAGTTCGCCACATTTCTAAAACACTTCTATCGTTTGTATGTCAAAACATGGAGAAAGTGGTAAAAAATTATGGGTGTGTAGTGTGTTTTTCGGCCGCGCGTTGCCCGAAATTGCTGCGTAAGCTGCGTTCATACTATGTGCGCAGTTTCACCAGCCGTTGCTACCAGCGTTCCACTGCGTTTCGAGCGGTCCGACATCCGATGAGCGACTGAGGGAAATTACAGGATAATGAACAGCATCTGCCAATCCTCTCCCCAGCGCTGCCACCGGCGTCTTCCCCAGCGTTAGGCAGTATCTACCAGCATCCACGCTGTCTCGAGGCTGAGAGGTTAGGTTACCGGGTCCTCCAGCGTATGCCAGCCGTTTCACCCAGCGATACTAACAGCGTCGGTGTATGCGCCGGTAGGAGAGCAGTAGACAGCGAGTTGTGGTGAGTATAGAGAGAGTAGGACTGCTGGTAGATTGTATGGCGCGATAGGAGAGTACTAGCTGTCTGCTACTCTTCCATCGCCCCATACTCTCCTTTCCAGGACGCTGTTAGACGCTGGTGAATGCTGGCATACGCTGGGAGACGGATACCTATACCTCTCAAGCCCTCGAGACGCTGGTCTTCTCGGTGAACGCCTTGTAGACGCTTTTACACGCTGACGCCAGATCGATATCTATAGTTTCCCAGTCGCTGACGCTGCCGGACGCTCGAAACGCTAGTGCTGGCGCAAAGTATGAACGCAGTTATATGATTATGTGTAGCGCAGCAGCAACACAATGCTACCCACTTGAAATTTTTGTGTGTTATTTGAAATATCATATGTTCAAGATCAATTCTTTTCTTAACTTGGGGTGTGTTATCGAAAGGCTTAGAAGGATATTAATTGTATGTTTCTGGGATTACGCGTATGTTTAAAGAATGAATGGCTGATTCGTCGATTCGTAAATAAATGAATTTGAGATTCTGTTATCCCGCATAATTAAAATGAATCGATAGACACATATGGGATTCCCACAGTCACCAACTCGTCTCTAATCAAAGTTCACCAGGACCTTTCTCATCATAGATAACCCGGCGCCTCCCTTCTGATACGGCCCGGCTGCGCCGCGCGTACCTTCTCTCACATATTTCTAGACTCAACTGATATCCGCCTTTTGTTCTGTACTCTACTTTTCTCCGGTGTCTGAAGTACTCTTGAGCTGTTTTACAAATTCTTCGTCTGACTCCGCCCACCTCAGAGCAGACCCGCCCTCAATTTTTGTGCCCCACTTTTGTGCTCTTCACCGGGCGACCCTCTTGCTGCACCTTAATCCGCTTTTTTTTTCGATGTCTGATAGTGTTCTGGAAAACGTCTGCAGAATTTTTTGTCTGGTCCGCCCAACAAACGTTTTTGCCCCACGTTCCTCATCGGCGACCCTCTGATGACCAATAATCACAATTTTTCAAGGTCTTTTAAAAAGTGCTTGGGAGAAGTTTCAAAAGAGAAAAATAGCTGTTTCGCCCTGTATATCTCCCTTCCCCAAACAACTCACACAGGCTTCGCGGAAAGTGCGGAATCTGCTGAAAGTGAAGAAAAGCATTAGATACGTATCGATTTGAAGAAAGTACGGAAAGTGGGGAAGGTGCGGATAGTCAAATCGATACATATCTATTGCTTTTCTTCACATTCGGCATTTCTGCAGATTCCGCACTTTCGGCACTTCTTCACTTTCTTCATGGTCGCAAGCTATGAACGCGGCCTGAGGCCCGCGTTCATACATGACACGTTGAAGAAGTGATGAAATATGAAATTGCAAAAAGGAAAGATATACGTATCGACTTGAAAACCGCATTTCTGCAAATCCCGCGCAATTCGCAGAAAAGCGGTTTTAGAAAATAAAAATAAAAAATACAAAACAAAGAAAAGAAAGGAAGAGAAGAAAAAAGAAAACAAAATGACCACTGAGGAGAGCACCCCAATGAAAAGAATTCAAACAGGAAAGTAGCATCTATCTCCTACATCTCCGGGCACCACTGAGCGAAATTTCAAGTATTGCGCGTGAGATGGAAGGTATGGTACGTGATCACGTCCTCCACAACTTATTTTCCGCCCGGTGCAGGAGTTGCGGGCGGCCAAACGGCATTAGCACCACCGTATGACATATCTGAAAGCTGTGCTGGTGAAATTCGAGGAAGTGTCGCATGGTTTCGCAATTTTAAGGTTTGTTTGTCTGTGCCGGCCTCGTTAGCTCGTTGTGTCAGTTATACCTATTGCACGCCTGAGAGTATTGCGTCCAGTAGTTCGTTCAATCAGTTTCCCTCAGTTAACTTGCGTAACTGGAGTTTTGAACTGTCCGTTTTCTTTTATACCGCAGTGTCGATTTTCAGATGAATGTCTCGTTGTGGTGGTGCAAATTAGTTCGACTTGTGCAAGGAATTGAATATGAAGAATTACACCGACTTTGTAATCATACAAAACGGGAAAGTGCTTGGAGTGATTTGTGCTGTAATCTTCGTCCTTTACTACCTGGGTATATCTAGTGATAGCGAACGCATCTCAAAAGCAGGGCAATGTGTCAAGGACCGCTTTAAGAACTGGGAGCAAGGAGCT
>MU947027.1:0-10405 GCA_036418165.1 Cooperia oncophora
CCTATCAAACTGCAACATGCCGACCCGACCGAGCTTGACAGCTTGCTCGTATTGCTTCATTTGACAAGTAAATTATGAAGCGAGGGGACTGTTGTGAAGCGGACGAGGTTCTGCATGGACATATGAGTACATACTTGCAGCCGCATCTACCGTAGCGGTTATAGGCACGATGCCCTCGTCCGTAATTATGAGAATCGAAGGCTTTTCGCAGGGTTTGACCGGTTTTTGGTTTTTCACTTCGTTTTTTTTTTCACCATTTTCCTACTTTATAGCACCCTGCTAGCATTTAAGACTGAGGACCAAATTACCGTGCCCTATGCTTCTAATGCCTGACCTCCCACAGCAAATATCATCAAGACTGCCCTCAATAATTTGGTGGAGAGGGGAAGGGAGGGATTCCGTAGCACTCACCGTACTCCCTTGGCTTGCGACAACGGATTGTTAACCTTTCCGCTCAGTGCTCAACCAAACGACGAGTGTTATCTTCGTCAATAACTACAACTTCAGAAACGGGTTCAACAACCTTTACTAGTAAACGACTTTGAAGTGACGTCACCAAAAAGGTGGTTAGTAGACGAAAACATTAGACGTCATAAAAAAAGAAGGGAAATCACGTAAATGTTTTTGTACTGTTTGTACTGTACTGTTGCTACCGGTAGAAAAACCCACTCTTACTTCTGAAGCTGATATGTGCGTTTAGCCCCACAGCAAAAGGGTGGAACATGGGAATTATGGAGCATGGAACAACTTTCTATGCACAAAGGACCAATTAAAGGTACGAAGTGGCTAGAGATGAAGTCTTGCCGAGACAAAGCAGCGTAGTGATTACATAATTGCTCTCAGAATGACATACTGCTCATCGAAACGTATGACTAAGGATTATTCCTCGAAGAGCTAGATTGAACTTCTGAGGAAATAGAACAGAATGAAATTCATGTCAGGCGTTTAAATAAATCCAATAAAACTGCTCAAAGAAGAATGAAGGAGATGAAGATAAGGTGAGAAAATTGAATGTGGCTTATCAGCATCACACTCAGCAGATTTTCGACTACTGATTTTTTTTGAGCACGCAACCCACGCAACCGAATTACTACCAGCGAGGATTCTACTATATACAAACGGCAACGTCTGTCTGTCTCTCTGACTGTGTGCCTGGTTGGAAATTCGGCACCCAGGCACACAAACAGTTCACTGTGGGCGGAAATGAGCAGGGCCAGGAGCTACTCATTCCAAAAATTCGTAATCCTGCTTCAGAATCCTGAAAGCGGAAGAAGTGGGAAACGATAGGAAATGGGTAGTCGTACGGAGTGAGGGAGGCACACCTACATTGGGGTGGGCGTGCTGTAACTGGGCGCTTTTCAAAATCCGCAATCCATTTCCAATATATCCCGGAGAATGGAAAAAGTGTGAACGACAGCAAATGGGTAGGCGCATGAAATGGGGAAATGTCATAGCTGGTTTCACTGCAGATTGCAAAATGTGGTACAAAATGCCGTAAAAGAATGAAACTGACCATGAGTATTCTCCAGCCTCTCCCTTCTCGCAACCACGGCACGGTATCTTGCAGATTGCGTTGAATAGTGTGCCTCACGGGGTTGATGGATGGAGCTTAAAAACAGAAACTTAGCAATGATCCATAGTAAACTTGTCTAGAGAAGATCGCAACCGAAAAGGACTAATCGTATAACTCTTCCAAAGGCATGACAAATTGACTGAAGCAATGTTCGTGAGGTTAAAGTGGCAAAGGAAAGCGATTTGCCTTAGCAAGCTATCTATGAAGTCTTCCACGGCTAAGAGATCTTCAAGAGGTCGCTACCACTTCAGACCCACAACCAAATCCACACTGCCTTACGCTTCATGTGACTTGTTTTTATTTTAAAAATTTCGAATTTCTCTTGAAATTAGGCTTCTACTATGTCAAAAGTACTCCTCAACGTCATTGAATACAATGACAATTTCTGTGGTTCCTCACAGTATATTTTCGAAGCTATTATTACGATGGAAAGTATGTCCTGTCACTGTTGCATTTTTTTTTATTTTCTGACTCAACATAGAATAGAGATTAATCAGCAATATAATAGCCATTGTTAGCGACTGAAGTGGTCCACCTAATGGGCAGGTTAGCGGTTCCGTTCTCCCAGAACTGGGAAGGCTGCTAGTCCAAGAAGTAGGCGATTTCTCGAATAATGCCATCAATCTTGCTGAAAGTTTCCTCATCTGCGAAAGCTTTAAGAGGACGGAAAGGTAAGAATTGGGGGGGGGGTAGCTATGCCAGGAGAGTGCGGTGGATGAAGAACGGTCTCCCAGCCTTGCAAAAACTTCTGGTAGGTTTCCATAGCAGTATGGGGTATCGCTTCAGCTGACCAGCTTCAGGCCACCTCGTCGTCAAGGTCACTTTTCTGGAACAGCCACTGCAGGTTTCTGTAGCCAAATTTCGTATTGGAGTTTAGCACTGACACTGTGGCTTTACAGGAGCAGCTTGCTGTGCAGCATCCCTTTAGCGTCAGAGCAGAAGCACAAGAGAACCGCCTTGACGCCCGGTTTGGCCTGCTATGCCCAGAAACTCCTTTGGAAGACGGTAGAGAAGGAGAGGCTGACAGATGGGTAGCCATGTGTATCGTGTGTCATCAGGGTATAAGGAATCCACCGAGCCAGTACTCCTCAATAGCCGGCAGATTACAAGCGTTTGGCGACTGTCAGATAGGTACACCCGACCTTGTCCAACTACTGCGGATGGCAGTTCCCGAATCCTCTGACGGCTTCGAGAGCAGAGGAGTCTCCCACATTGTGGAGGCGTCCTGAACGTGCTTTGCCCTGGAAATTCCCGTCCTTCCGCGAAGCGAGCGAGCTAGCGGTGAACAGTCCTGATGGTGGTGGCGTCCTCCCCAATGCACAGTCGATGCTGCGGACAGCTGCCGTCGCTCAGTGTCGCGGAGCCACTCATAGAAGATGTTGACACCAATAGTAAGTTGCTCTTGTGAAACTGACATCGGGACCAAATAAAAAGAAGGTAAATAAATGAGTGTAACAACATGTTTAAATGAAAGTGATTCGTTTCGCCTCAACTCAGACGAATCACTTTGCTTGTCAACCCCTGAGGCTCATCAGTGAGTTGGGGTTGACAAACTAATCAGATAGGTGAGAAGTGTGGTGTAAGTGGAAAAAGGTGACAATATACATGTAATAATTAATATTAAGAGAAGTTCAAGAGTGAATCCTATAGAATGAATGGTTTGGTGGGCCTAAAAACTGTAGAGTTTGAACTGTAGACTCAGTGTCACATATGCAATGAAAATAGAGCACTTCAGGTGTAAACTCAGGTAAACGCGCAGACGCGTCTACAGGGAAACGCAGACGCCTCTGTATACCTCTTGCGGCGAAGCTTCGAAAGTGTTCTGCTGGTACAACGTCTTCAGTGATTGTTCAAGCATCACGGATCTAAAACTGTAAGCTATTCGAAAACACTGACAGAACCTCCTTTCCAGCCTAACAAAACTACATTTCACGATGAACCGTCAGAAGCTTCGCTGGCAATTTGGTAAAAAGCGGAAAAATCTGATCTGTGAGCACAGAATTTCATTGAAAACGTTTTCGATGAGATTTTTGCTGCTTCGAGCGAGAGTCGAAAATTGACTGGAATTTCGGGAGAGAGACTAAACAGGATCAACGTCTAATAGCAGTCGAACATGCAAACAAAACACTAAAGCAAGCTGGAGTCAGTTGCGCTCAAAAAAGGCGATCCTAGAGGCCTTGACCCTACAATTTTCTAATTTGGAACTGGCACAGCTTTGTGCATTGCCTGCAGTACCTACTTTTCTTCATGCTGAGGGTTGACTCATATGGTTAATCGCACTAATGTGCCCCTGAAGAGGGGTAGCAGGACCAGCCAATTCCGACATGACATAACTTTTTTATTCAATAATTCAACAGTCTCATACACTTTCACATTAACCGATTGTCTAGCTGGGACAACGCACGTATATAGAAACTGTGAAATGCAGTAAATAAAAGGACATTCTCAGAAAGCTTTCTCAAGATGAGAGAGAATGTCAATAATAACGTATATCTCGTTGCTATGGCGAATAATCACATGGGTGCAGTAATTAGCCATCCATGGGGATCCCCTGACTATGAGCATTCTAATGGTAGTAAGTAATAAACCTGTTATACCTACAAATATGCATGTTTAGCGAAAATTTTTCCATCAGTTGAATTTTGATTAATGTGTTAGCCATGTAACGTTTTCCGGGTATGTTCTTGGATATGCTACTCTATTGCCACTAATACCTTGCAGTTTTCGCCAGTAAGTAAGCCATTACTGGATACTAATAGTCAGACTCGCCAATAACAATGGTAACTCGTTTTAGTGTAGTTTGAAAAATGAGAGGGCTAAAAGATAAACGACTTCAAGCAGGGCACATCATTAGTGTAGATTTTGGTAGAGTCCGCACGACCCCACCCCCCCCCCTTAGGGGTGGGGGTGGTCGTACAACCCCCTGCCCCCTCCTCTGACATGGAGCAGTCGAACGGGGGAAGGTAGCACATATAAAACGGGAAAAACAGTGGGGAAAATACGACCCCTCTCTCTCAAAAATTTTCCTACTTCTACCCAAAAATTTTGCTATGGAGCGGTGGGTGAGGGGTATGTAGTATGCATGAAACGGAAAAAATCACGAAAAGCAGCAACCTCCCTCAGAAGGTTCGAAGAGAAACAGTCTCTCTCCCCCTCCAAACGACGAGCTAATACGCCCTCCTCCTTACCAGCGTGCCTCAAACAAGAAAAATCAAACTGCAAAAAAAAATCAAGTAAAATCAGTCAACAAACAGAAAACATTTTTCTCAGCCGTAATACGTCCCTCCATCCTGCTGGGGATCCATAGCGATTAGCAATGTGTCCTGACTTCAGCAGCGGGCCAGACACGCTAATAATGGTGTGAGAAACGGTGAAAATTCTTAAGCATTGTTAGGGGTATCTGGAGAACTTCCAAAAAAGGGATCAGGGTCGTGTTGCAGTGCTCATGATTCACCTAAGAACTTCTTCCCTCTATAGGCTTGGCCTGATTCGCCTGTGACGCGGCAGTAATCGTTTGCACAAAAGGTCCTACACAATCTCCAAGCTTAGTAGCGCCAAACGCTTTAATTAGAACGGTAAAGGACGCCAGATGCAGGCGATATGCCCAATACAACTCTGCCAAACAATGTAGAACTTCATTTTCATTTCCTCAACTATTGCCTTGAATGTCGTTCGTCGTTGACGCCTGCTGACAGAGCCGCTCTATTCCAAAGAGACTAGTTTCACTTGACCGTTGGTTCTCGCATTTATTTCCTCACAACTTCAAATTCCAACTTTCCAGACGACGTCGTTGAACGGAAATGTCATCCCACCGTGTCAGAGCGCTGCAAATAAATGGGCTCATGAATAAAGAGAGGACATTCAAACGAGTCCTTGTGCGAAAGTGCATAACGCTTGTCTGCGTGGCTGAGCGAAGATGGCATTACATGGAGCCGTTGATGCTGTCAAAAATAGTTGTCACAACGGCAATGCGGTACTGCCGTTAGTAATCCTAACGACGATGGTAACGCCGCTTTCAAAGACATGGTTAGAACTGCTTTAAAGGCACGGTCCGCGATCAGGTATCGAAGTTGAAAATATGGCGTCAGGAGGTTAGAGTGGTCCGCGACGAACAACCTTGTACCGGTTTCGCGGCAAAAAATTCTATGGGAGGGGCGCTGTAGCGCAATATAGGTTCAGTGGCTCCTCCTTTTTTCCAGTGACTCCGCCTCCAGACTCCGCCCCTAATGACCGACTTCCAGTGAAAAATGAGATTGCAGGACGAAAAAGCATGATAATCGCCACTTGTACGATCGTAGAAATCTTATCGGTGAATCAGCCGTGCATATGAGGGCGTAGTTTTGGAGATAGAGTTGATTGGGCACGTACAAACTGGGATCGAAATGGGGTTCTATCTAGGGCAGGTGGCATGTTTTTTGTGCTTTTTTTGTTCACAGTCGAGTTACTCAACCCCTTGTCGTCTATGGAACCCCCTAATCCACCATCTGAGATGGCGAGTAATCGCGGTTCTTCCTTCAACAAAAGAAGTGCAGTCAATGACCAAAAATACGAAATGCGAGTGAGCATGTGTACTGATGGCACGCCTTATGTTTTGCGCTCTCAACCTCTCAACCATTCCTGTATGAACAAGATGAGATGCATTGAGGAGGTGTTTCGCTTCTGTATGATATACTGGGGGGGGCATAAAAAACATATCTCTTCCTTCACTTTCGAGGCGATATAAGTTACACTTTATCAAATTTTGACTTTACATTTTCACCACCATATTCAACAACACATTGTACACTATCACGATACTCCGCCACAGCCTTCTGGACGAGCGCCATCGAGAGATTCTGCCACGCGACCGTGATTCGGTGCCTGAGTTCAGCGATGTCGTTGATTTCTCCGCCACTGTAGACCACCCTGTTGTGGGCCCAAGTCCGGTACTCGAGGGACTGTAGGTCAGATGACACACTGGGATATTCCATTTTCTTCCTTACCCAACGCTTTTCGATTCCATCTGCTGGCACCCAATCCTACACTTACGCACTACGAAGTTTTCAAGACGACACAAGCGACAACATGAAGGCAGGATATTCTCCTCGAGCTGTCGATGTAACTGTCAGCGTTCACTTTCAGTCCGGGGTCCACGAAGAAAATATCGGTCTTCCCATTCCAGGAACTTCCTATCCTCACCATCAACCCGCGCCTTGGCGACTTCTTGTATGGAGTCATTTATGGACTGCTACCTGGAGACCGACACTCTTGATCTGGAAGACCTCCACCATCGAGCAGCTCCGACACGTCGCTACGGTTCTTTTTTACTCCTTTTCTCGCAGTAATGAGAACGATTTCATACCAGGAAGTTCATCAGCGTCAAGCATGAAAGTGCAAGAGAGGTACAGCAGTTTTTGAGTCTTTGTCTGAGGTTTATGATGAAAGCAAGCTGCAAAGATAAACGCTCAAATCCTATCAACCATATGCTTCACTTCTCGATACTAGAGAGTACGTGCGTAGAAGCAGCCTCTTGACCTGGCTTCACCAGCCGCTGCTCCCTCAAGTAGGGTGCGGATAGACCCCTACACTTCACTTCGTCTTCTAAGGCTGTAGCCTAGAGTAGGGCTTCAAAACAATGCTACCACGGAGGATTTTCTTGTTACTGGTACATGGCTGTTGTACTTCTCCTACTTCTCCTACACTTTGATCCTAACATCTTCCGTGCTCGAAAGGAAGGTGTGAGATGGCATGAGCGCTGATGAATTTCATGGTATGAAATCGTTCTCAATATTGCAAGAAAAGGAGTAAAAAAAGAAGTTAGTACCATCCCTAATAAGTATTACATCGGTTCTTGGTCATACTTAGACTTCTCCGAATAAAGAACAACTTTTTTTCTCATATTCAGGAAAACATGACGCTACTGCCGCGCCAACCTGATACGATGACACCAAGAAGGGGAAAGAAGGGGAACTCTGTAGACCTTGCTCCTCTAAATAGTTCATGATCCCTTAAACAAAGTGTCGAGCGATATCACATGCAACACCTGAAGCGGGCGAAAATTTCCTTACTCCTGTCACGACACTTTTGTAATACTTCTGTAGTACTGGACACTGGTCACTCTTCTGTGCCGATGTCAGTACAATGATACAATTCTCGCTAAACGAAAAGCGCTCCAATGGCATGGAGCTAGAAATGTGCCTTCTAACAAAACTCGTCCGAGCGCCAGCAAGCCCGTACAGTTTCAGAAACGCAGAGGAGTCTTATTGTCTGTTGGTGTCTTATTTGGGCAGGGAAGTCACTGACTGCTTTTCTGCAGCCTCCTTCGCACTACCACTATTCATATTAGGTTGTTCGGAAAGGAATGCGCGTTGACTTTGTCTATTTATTTCTCTTCTACTATAGGAGATTTTTCAAAACAGTTTTGTCCATTAGAGAGAGGTTTTTATTGCGCATCTTTTGATATATTTTTTCTATGTCTACCTTGTTTTTTTAGAGAAAAAAAGTTTAGAAAATGCTCGACCAAAAATTTCGAATGCGAGCTTGTATGTGGTAAGACTTCAAGCAAGTCCTAACGACGCACTTGGGTGGACCTAATGACCCACTCGGCTCACAGGGGCAGCGGGCGGACCTAGCGACACACCCGAGGGGAAAAGTAGTGAAAGAGGCTCTTTTGGCGAAGTTTTTGCGTACAGTTGGCAACAAGTCATTGCTAGTAATGGAGATTATCTTTTAGATTGACCTTGTTTAATTTCGTTTTTATAATAAAAATTTTTTACACTCAAACGCGCATTCCTTTCCGAACAACCTAATATATTGAGCGGCTCATGCAATGAGCGCTATATCCGTCATCTTGGAATTGTACACTGTACCTTTAACTTCCTGACTCCCTTCTCAGAAAGGTCCCCCATAGCTTGGATTTTTCGTGGTCCACGCCGCGCGCTACATGTTGATCCGAATTCCAAATGATCAAGTACATTTGACAATAAAGAAATTTATTACATCGAAATTATATATACATACTCAGCTAGCATTATCACGGCATCATATAATAATGCAATAATATAAATGTTATCATTTTAACAACATATAATCGATAACATGAGGCGTATGGGTTATAGATAGCTATACATTGTAGTATAGTCGAGTATCGTTGACGAGAAAACGAGCTTCTGACGAGCAGCACTAATGCCACTTTTAGTGAATCTCAATAGCTTCACCGGCATCTTTCAAAGTATGACCTGAATTGCAAACATAGCTCTTCTGTTAATCTTCAGGACAAAAGGCACAAACGGAAAACATATTTAGACAAGGCGGAAAGGATCGGCACGCCTAGCACGTAAGAATATTTGTGCCTCTTAGCAGGCGCTGGATGGTGCCTTTTCCAGCTATGGGCACCGTTATGGCGCTAACCAACGAGTAACATGCTGACTTAGACGCCCACCGCAACCGCCCGCCCACAAATGGCCGCGCAGACATATCGAAGCAGGTACTGTTATCGCTTCATTTACTGGAGTTTATGTGAAGTGTTGCTATACGAATCACCGCGCGAACAACCGGTTTGATAGATGCGTGAAGCCGCATCCATTAAATCCGGTTGTTGGCACGATGATAACGGAGAACTCGTCCAAAAATGCTTCAATCGCGATCGAATGCCGCGCAGCGCGAAAGGCTTTTTTGGAGATTTTTGACCGTATAGCTTCGCTTTTTCGTCATTTTCCAACTAGTATGTGGTACTCCTGTTACTATTCGCGTGTCTTATGCTTTCAAATATCAGAAATGACCCTGAGGAAGAAAGCCTGAAAGAGGGCATCCGTGTGGAGTGAATTACCAGCTAACCTACCCACGAGCTCCTTCACCCTTCAAGCTCGGGCGGAAATCTTCATCTAGTTGTGCTGTGGATTGTTGCGGTGATCCCAGTATTGCAGGCAGGACATGTCCTGCCGCTGGGGGGAAATTTCCGAAAAATACGACTCGATTCTATCCTCTGATACGAGCCCCCCCTTCCTCATCCTACCTACCACTCTCCTAGATTTCCCCAACTTCCTACCAAATTTTCCAGTTTTCCGGTGCTTCGCAAAAATCCGGGATTTCCCGAAAATTTTCTTCATTTTTTCCCAAAATTTTGCTGTAGAGCGGGGAGCGGGGTATACAGCACATGTGAAACAGGGAAACAGGAAACAGGAAAAACGCCCCAACATTGCAGGTTTCTTTCAGAAGGCAATTACGACCCCCCCCCTTACAGCGGCCGTTAAAAAAAAAACAAATATTAAAAAAACTTTCTCGGACCACGAATACGATCCCCGCAGGGGTTTCCAACGTACGACTTGGTCGAGAAAACCTGTGAACCACTCCGTCCCCCCCTCCAAGCTCACTGTTTATAGCTTTTCTCATACCACGTGTACGTTAAAGCCGAAAAAAGTTTTTCTAATTTTTTGGAATTACACCCAGTTAACGGCACCATCTCAAGTTCATCCCGTCTGAGGCTCTTATAGTTGCAATTAGTCACTGATGAATAGATGTATATACATGATTTAATTGATTAATTGATTGCCTTTGATAAAGACTCAACGCTCCCTTACCGACTGCATTTCGGGCATCAGCTGTCGCTTCTTTGGTTTTTTTGGCAGCGGCATCTGAAACAACACCACAGTTATTTCATAGAAAACCAGAAGAAAAATGAGTCAGATCGCTAGGGTAACACAACGATACAATTCAGTGCAAGCACTCTAAGATACTCTTTCTTTGCGCTCCTGAAATAAGAAGTCGCGTCTTCAGATCGTAATCACTCACCTGCAGTGTCTGAAACAGCTTTGCCTGCATTTCTGAGACCTTCCCTAGTGTTCTTTTCTGCCC
>MU947031.1:0-20647 GCA_036418165.1 Cooperia oncophora
CTCGCCCACAAATGGACGACCGTACCTGATGTCCCAATTGCTTCATTCGCGGAGTAAAATATGACGCATACGGTTGAAATATAAGTACATACATGCAGCCGTACTACGGTAGCGGTTATTGGCAAGATGCCTACGGGAAACTCGTCCGAAATTGATTTTTGAGTCATTAGGAACGAAGGCTTTTCTTCGCAGGTTTTTGACCGTTTCACTTCGTTTTTCGCTATTTTCCCCACTATATAGCACCCTGCTAGCATTTTAGACCGAGTACCAAATTATCGTGTCATATGCCTATAAATGAATATTTATTTGATTATTGAGTCAGAATTATAGTAATTGAACTCACCTGTGAAATTCGTACAAGATTTTTGTGGAATAGGGACGTTCTACCAAAAACAAGTATCAGACGTGACATATATAGTGTAGTCAAAACGTTGACTAAGAGTTCCATGCTATACAGAAGCCGAATGCTTAGATGTGACAGTTGAGGCGGTTGCGAATTGAGGACGCTTATGAAAAACTCCCATTTTCCAATAGATATCATAAGCATGTTTGCATATCTCTGAATCACAACAGTATTTGGTGAAACGTGTTAAGGTCCAAATAAGGTTGAGGAGGTTTGAAAGAGTTCAACCCATGAACTCTACCTATGGAAATGTGACGGCTATAGAAGGACCTGTACAAATCAAGAGCAATTCTCAAAAATGCAGTAAACTGTTGATACGTGACAGTTATTATTTAATGCACGGAGAGCCCCGCCTTAAAATGGCGCGTCATGCGGGCAGTCCCCTTTTTATCTAGTCTATTCTTTGTGGCATAGAGCCAGCTGTCTCTGATTCTTTGTAGCCTATGGAGCAGGAAATCACGATCAGAGGCACTTTCCGTTGACCACTCAAGCTCTTTTTGGGGGAGAAGGTACAAAATCGTTCGGAAAATTTCATCAAGATCGTCCCTGGCCTTCGGGGGACGAAGTCGCATGTTCCATAGGGGTCGGATCTCTTCTTGGCGGGAGTTTTTCCGGGCCTCACGAGAATGAGGGAAAGGGTAGGAAATTCGGAAAAATCGAAAAGGCTATGGGTGGTCGGGAAGGGGTTCACCCGGGGAGAAGTTCTGAGGGGGGGGGTTGGCTGACATCGCCATTTCTCACTTTTTGGTATCTGTTAGGGAAAGGTAGTGTGGACCACAGTGAGCAGCGCATCTGCGAAAGAAGTTCTTCACGGATAAGCAACTTACGCGTATCGCTTTAATGAAATGTCAAAGAAACTATCCAAGTTGAAGCGTAACTTTTGTCCCGTCAATTTTCAATACTCTGACAGCATAAATCAGTACACTGCTACAGAGTACTCAAGAGTCCAGGAAACAAGACATAAAAAGTTAATAAACCCATAGATGTCTATAGGCTTCTTACAGACAATAATTACTAAGGGGCAGGTATTTGATATTTTGTTTGCTGACACATTTTTACTCTGAAACTAACTCGAAGGAAACTTTCAGAGAAAACTTCAAGAGTGTCGAGGTCAGCTTCCAGAGCAGAATATTCAATCAAAACCCCTTCGATAGAAGATCAAATCCACGTGCTGTTGAAGAGATTGCTCAGCGCTCAATGGCAGTGATATTGAACTCACCAATATCAGAAGTACATAAATGTAACAATACACTGGCTAATAGAGTACGAAACTATAACAAGGTACTGAAATATCTTAACAATGAAGCACTGAGACAAGGTCAGTAATGTCTGCATGTGTAAGGAACGTACAGTACAAGATGTGTGGATGGAGAATAAGGACACATCATAAGAGGTCGTCTAAATCACATAAAAAAGAGCACTTAAGTGCAACTCCGGAGAAAGGGAATAAATATAGAATAGAAACAGGCCACAACAAGAGGCAAGGTTGAACAGTATTTCCGAGTAGTAAGAATTCCTGGTAGGTAATCGGAGGCGTCTTCCCGCTCACATCTCGCCCTTCGACAGTCGACTGTAAAATTTTAGGAAGGTCAGGATAGAAAGCACATGTTTTGGTGGTCCGAGCGGGTGGCTTACGAAAGAAGATCGTACATTGATCCCTCCCTTCTAGAAGAAAGACTCTCACACAACAACTTTACACATCCCGATGACGTACCCTGTTTAGAATCTGTCCTGAAACTGTACTTTTGCCCATTGGCGATCCAATAATTAAGTTTACAAAACTAGTTTTACTATGATAGGCTATGGCACAAAAGCCATTGAGCTGAGAGATTGAGGTGGGGATCGCGCCCGCTTGGGCCGCAAACCCCCACCCCACCGCTCAGCTCAATGGCTCTTGTGCCATAGCCTTCTGCCCAGCTCGGCATTCTTGTGATAACTGGAATTCTGTTTTAGTTTGCGTATCCTCCGGAATGATTCCGCACAAGTTCACCACCAGCCAAGCGAGTTTGACGGTTCATTTCGCCCTCAAAAGATCTGGCCCCAAGTCCTATACCTTCGGCGGAAGCAGGGCTATCAAAGTATAACAAAGGGCACAAAGAATTGAAAAAATTCATTATTAATGAACGAGCTGCCGAAAAACTGATCAGTTAGGTCCATGATCGATTCCAGTAGATCTCTCTTCCCAGTGCTTGACATCAGTGCAGAATGCTACCTGAAAAACTATCTTAACAAGATTATACTGCGCCGTAAATAGAAGGTCAACCCTTGGTCAGAACAGGTTCCAGTGGCAAGTAGGTTGAAAAGCGGTCGCATACATGACTCTATGTCTCTGTGATGATTATTGATACTTTTGACCTTGCCGTTCAGCCCACCTGACCGATAGGCTAACCTCAGGCATCTATGACGTTGACTTTTCTTGCCTCTCTTTCATTCTAAGCACGGTACAAGTCTCTAAAAAAGATTTTGGCTATGCTTCTTCCGATTTTTACCTCTTTATTCACTTCCCTTGACACAGTTAATTGCCAATGTTCGTCAGTTTGCTAGACTTTTCACATCATCTTTGTTTACCTGCACGACTCGCACGACTGTTACTACTTATCTCCATTGATTTTTCAGCCAGATCCAGTTGTTAATTAATCACACGATGAAGCGGAGCATCACACTTTATGGTGAGTTCCTGTGAGACTAGAAATTACTTGATTGATACTTCTTACCTACTCATTATTTTGCGTGCTCTATGTGTGTGTGATCGCTTTGTCTACGCTAGGTTCACGGTTATTTATACGTGTAAATTCTGCGCCAAAAGGGGCTTGAGTAGGGTACAGGCTTTAGAAAGAAGCAAAAGCTTGAGAAAATTACGGTTTATACGTTTGGATTTATTGACCTAAGGACAGTGCCCGCGCTTAAAGGCAAAGCCCGCGACCACAGATTGTGGGTAACGGAACCCACATAGGAACGAAAAAGGGCTAGGTATCTGATTAGCGGAGAAAAGCAGCAGAAAAACAGCCGAAAATGCCCTAAATAGGATTCCATATCGACCCCAACTTGTACATGCATGCAATGAAGAAAACGCATGTTTGTACGAATTTCCACTCGTCGTTATCATAAAGATATCAGCTCTTTTATCGTATCACCTCACTCTCACCATTCGGAATGGAGAGAGATAGCATAGTGGCTACTAGCTAGTAGCTAGCAGCCGGTGGGGGTCGGCATGGGCCTAAGGGGCGCCCATGGGCTTGCCGATTTTCACTTTCTAAAGGTAGCGCAGCCTCCGCAATCTCCTTCCGGATCGTCTGACACATTTGAAAGGTCATAGCCTTATTTTATCGCGGAAAGTGCCTTTAAGTAATTTATAGCGTCCTCAAGTAGCTAGCCCTCCAAAGTCTCTATGACGTTCCCACATTTGCAGCTTTACAGAGAGTAACGGAGGCGCTGGGGCGTTCATAAGTAGCAGTTCTGACGCCTACCTAGTGGGCCGCCCATCAAGACTCGAAAGGCTATTTTCCTATCACAAGTTCACTTTTGACACCTTGGTTTTCTTTTTTTTCGCTGTTGATTGTATAAGCACTGGATGAGACGAGAGCCAGAGGCGGCGGGATATCGCTTCCCTGGCCTGAAAAGCGGTATGAAAAGAGCAGGTCCGAACTCTTGAAAAGGGGCTTTCAGGGGTTCCTATTTAGAGGGTTGTCGACGTTTTGTTTTTTGCTTTTTTTCTTCTCTGGAGCGTCACTTTGGTGCTATAGTCTTGTCATTGTCCTGCCTTTGTATTAGGTTGTCCGGAAAGTTCTCAGCGTTTTGGGTGTTTCACTTTAAACGATCATAACTTTCTTAACACTCATCGGATTTAATCCAAATAAGCACCATTCGAATCAGCACACTTTTGCCAATGTGACAGCAGTCGAGAAATCCCATAAAAAAAAACTGGGTGGTCGAGAATCCACGAAATCCACGAAGGTCTTTTTTGCCTGGTCCTGATGAAGTATTTTCAGCAAGGAAGTTCTGAAAATGTTTGAAAAGGTGATAGTCGGTTGGTGAAAGGTCTGGAGAATATGGTGGGTGAGGTAGAACTTCAACCCCAATTCGTTCAATTTATGGATAGTGATTTGTGAAACGTGTGGGCGGGCGTTGTCATGCAAAAGAATCGGACCCTTTCTTTTGATAAGTGTTGGCTGCAGCTGACAAAATTTTCGGTACATTTCGTCGATTTCTTCACAGTAGGGTTCTGCTGTGATGGTTTGGCCTGGTGATAAAAAGTTATAGTGGATCACACCAGCCGATGACCACCAAGCCGTGACCAGAATCTTTTTTTCGTGAGGGTTCGGCTTTGAAAATTACCTCGGTGGTTCGTCGAAATCCAACCACTGTCCGGAACGTCTCCTGTTATCATACATGACCCATTTTTCATCACAGGTGACAATTCGGCCCAAAAACAGGTCGTTTCTGCTGCGCAAAAGCAATGCAGAAGGAACCTCGAGACGTGCCGATTCCTGCCGGTCACTCCGATTGTGGGGCACCCAATTGTCGAGTTTTTTCACCTTCCCAATGCGTTCCAGACCATCTGCAACAGTGGATTTGCCAAGGCCTAGCTCTTCTGCTATCTCTCGAACTGTTTGGGATGGGTCAGCCTCCAAAATCCCCCTAAAATCCTCGTCAGATATTGCTTTAGGTCGACCGCTATGAGGTTCATCTTCAAGGCTGAAATCTCCAGAACGAAATTTGTTGAGCCATTGCCGCACAGTGCTTTCTCTAGCACTATTGGGCCCCCACACCTGGTTAATTTGTTGAGCTGTTTCGATTGCGGATTGCCCCAATTTATAGTCGAAGAAAAAAATCGTCCGAAGTGCTCTTTTCACATGCTTGAAAAAATCTTGAAAAAAGGGGGTTTATCAAGCAATGGTGAAACGGCAATTATACCATCAGATAGCGCAAGAAATTCTACAGGATGTGCTACTGAGAAGCAAGGCAGAATGAGTTTTTAATCAGCAGTGAATGTACAAAAAATAGGTGCACAAAACGCTGAGAACTTTCCGGACAACCTAATAACTGCCAGCAATATATTCGCGGGGTTAATCTCCAAGGTTATCTATGTATGTAAATAGTTGGTAATGGTATGTAGCTTTTCGCTATGATAAATTGAGCGGAACCAGGACTAAGGCCCTTCTATTGATTCTTCGAAGGTTCAGTCTTTGGATTGGCATTGCGGCGGTACTTATGTAAGTCACTTACGCAGTTAGGGTCAGAGTAAGAATTGAGTATTCGAATGGGTGGCGTCTGCTCTTTCACTGGAAATGAAGCAAAGCCAGTCAAGCGCTAGAAAAAAAAAACAAAAAATATAAAGTTCAGGCGACCGATTCATCTGAATGATTGGGATTCAACTAAGATTCATGCGCTTGGACTTGCATCATCTCTTGTGCTGCGTTAGTTCCATCTCAATTGGTTTATGCCTCATTTTTGCATTTTACTTCGACTTCTTGTGCCTTTCAATGCATTCAGCGCTCTTAACGACTTGTTCGTTCCACTGCTTGTTCCACATGGCTAATGGTAAGAGGTATAAGAACATTGTTTAACGCTGCTATTTCGCAATTAAATTATTTTGAGCATGTTTGTTGCTTTTCCCATCGCGGGCTTTTTTTTAACCTCTTCCTTAACAACATTACGACCGCACGCGTTCTGATTTTTTTCGGCCGCGTAGAACCGCGCGTGTTTTCTCGACACGGGCGTGATGCGTACAGAAAAGCGGTCCCACGAGGAGCATTTTTGTAATTCGAACCAGGAAACATGTCTTCGAGAGTTGTAAGGATGTAAGCTTGTCTACTTCAAAGAAAGATTCAGGAAAGCTCACAAGATAACGTCATCACAGGCATTGTTCACTCTTTCTCGAAGTTTCAGTGAAAGCTAAGGCATATTTACCCTTTGCTGCCCTAGTTTTCCATAATCCATATCTAGGCTGAACTTCCACCGAATTCTCAGAAGGCAGGGAGAGATGATTTTTACTGGCTAATATTTTGCCTTCAGGAATAGTTATAGAGTAAATATATAAAGCCAAGCAAAAAATCGTGGCAAAAAATGCATTGTCCAAGCATATGGGTTTGAATAAGCGTGATTCATAACGCACATCACGCCAGTCCTCATTAGGCCTGCCTAAGCGTGACTGCCGTTATGAGATCACGCGGTGACCGACGAACCCGTTTTTTCATGAGTCGCGCCCGTGGCGACGCGGCGTTATTATGTGAAATTCTGCGCCAAAAGGGGCTTGAGTAGGGTACAGGCTTTAGAAAGAAGCAAAAGCTTGAGAAAATTACGGTTTATACGTTTGGATTTATTGACCTAAGGACAGTGCCCGCGCTTAAAGGCAAAGCCCGCGACCACAGATTGTGGGTAACGGAACCCACATAGGAACGAAAAAGGGCTAGGTATCTGATTAGCGGAGAAAAGCAGCAGAAAAACAGCCGAAAATGCCCTAAATAGGATTCCATATCGACCCCAACTTGTACATGCATGCAATGAAGAAAACGCATGTTTGTACGAATTTCCACTCGTCGTTATCATAAAGATATCAGCTCTTTTATCGTATCACCTCACTCTCACCATTCGGAATGGAGAGAGATAGCATAGTGGCTACTAGCTAGTAGCTAGCAGCCGGTGGGGTCGGCATGGGCCTAAGGGGCGCCCATGGGTCTTGCCGATTTTCACTTTCTAAAGGTAGCGCAGCCTCCGCAATCTCCTTCCGGATCGTCTGACACATTTGAAAGGTCATAGCCTTATTTTATCGCGGAAAGTGCCTTTAAGTAATTTATAGGCGTCCTCAAAGTAGCTAGCCCTCCAAAGTCTCTATGACGTTCCCACATTTGCAGCTTTACAGAGAGTAACGGAGGCGCTGGGGCGTTCATAAGTAGCAGTTCTGACGCCTACCTAGTGGGCCCGCCATCAAGACTCGAAAGGCTATTTTCCTATCACAAGTTCACTTTTGACACCTTGGTTTTTCTTTTTTTTCGCTGTTGATTGTATAAGCACTGGATGAGACGAGAGCCAGAGGCGGCGGGATATCGCTTCCCTGGCCTGAAAAGCGGTATGAAAAGAGCAGGTCCGAACTCTTGAAAAGGGGCTTTCAGGGGTTCCTATTTAGAGGGTTGTCGACGTTTTGTTTTTTGCTTTTTTTCTTCTCTGGAGCGTCACTTTGGTGCTATAGTCTTGTCATTGTCCTGCCTTTGTATTAGGTTGTCCGGAAAGTTCTCAGCGTTTTGGGTGTTTCACTTTAAACGATCGTAACTTTCTTAATACTCATCGGATTTAATCCAAATAAGCACCATTCGAATCAGCACACTTTTGCCAATGTGACAGCAGTCGAGAAATCCCATCAAAGAAAAAAACTGGGTGGTCGAGAATTCACGAAATCCACGAAGGCTTTTTTGCCTGGTCCTGATGAAGTATTTTCAGCAAGGAAGTTCTGAAAATGTTTGAAAAGGTGATAGTCGGTTGGTGAAAGGTCTGGAGAATATGGTGGGTGAGGTAGAACTTCAACCCCAATTCGTTCAATTTATGGATAGTGATTTGTGAAACGTGTGGGCGGGCGTTGTCATGCAAAAGAATCGGACCCTTTCTTTTGATAAGTGTTGGCTGCAGCTGACAAAATTTTCGGTACATTTCGTCGATTTCTTCACAGTAGGGTTCTGCTGTGATGGTTTGGCCTGGTGATAAAAAGTTATAGTGGATCACACCAGCCGATGACCACCAAGCCGTGACCAGAATCTTTTTTTCGTGAGGGTTCGGCTTTGAAAATTACCTCGGTGGTTCGTCGAAATCCAACCACTGTCCGGAACGTCTCCTGTTATCATACATGACCCATTTTTCATCACAGGTGACAATTCGGCCCAAAAACAGGTCGTTTCTGCTGCGCAAAAGCAATGCAGAAGGAACCTCGAGACGTGCCGATTCCTGCCGGTCACTCCGATTGTGGGGCACCCAATTGTCGAGTTTTTTCACCTTCCCAATGCGTTCCAGACCATCTGCAACAGTGGATTTGCCAAGGCCTAGCTCTTCTGCTATCTCTCGAACTGTTTGGGATGGGTCAGCCTCCAAAATCCCCCTAAAATCCTCGTCAGATATTGCTTTAGGTCGACCGCTATGAGGTTCATCTTCAAGGCTGAAATCTCCAGAACGAAATTTGTTGAGCCATTGCCGCACAGTGCTTTCTCTAGCACTATTGGGCCCCCACACCTGGTTAATTTGTTGAGCTGTTTCGATTGCGGATTGCCCCAATTTATAGTCGAAGAAAAAAATCGTCCGAAGTGCTCTTTTCACATGCTTGAAAAAATCTTGAAAAAAGGGGGTTTATCAAGCAATGGTGAAACGGCAATTATACCATCAGATAGCGCAAGAAATTCTCTACAGGATGTGCTACTGAGAAGCAAGGCAGAATGAGTTTTTAATCAGCAGTGAATGTACAAAAAATAGGTGCACAAAACGCTGAGAACTTTCCGGACAACCTAATAACTGCCAGCAATATATCGCGGGGTTAATCTCCAAGGTTATCTATGTATGTAAATAGTTGGTAATGGTATGTAGCTTTTCGCTATGATAAATTGAGCGGAACCAGGCCCTTCTATTGATTTCGAAGGCTCCGTCTTTTGATTGGCATGCGGTACTTATGTAAGTCACTTACGCAGTTAGGGTCAGAGTAAGAATTGAGTATTCGAATGGGTGGCGTCTGCTCATTCACTGGAAATGAAAGCAAAGCCAGTCAAGCGCTAGAAAAAAAAACAAAAAAATAAAGTTCAGGCGACCGATTCATCTGAATGATTGGGATTCAACTAAGATTCATGCGCTTGGACTTGCATCATCTCTTGTGCTGCGTTAGTTCCATCTCAATTGGTTTATGCCTCATTTTTGCATTTTACTTCGACTTCTTGTGCCTTTCAATGCATTCAGCGCTCTTAACGACTTGTTGGTTCCACTGCTTGTTCCACATGGCTAATGGTAAGAGGTATAAGAGCATTGTTTGACGCTGCTATTTCGCAATTTAAATTATTTGGAGCATGTTTGTTGCTTTTCCATCGCGGGCTTTTTTTTAACCTCTTCCTTAACAACATTACGACCGCACGCGTTCTGATTTTTTTCGGCGCGTAGAACCGCGCGTGTTTTCTCGACACGGGCGTGATGCGTACAGAAAAGCGGTCCCACGAGGAGCATTTTTGTAATTCGAACCAGGAAACATGTCTTCGAGAGTTGTAAGGATGTAAGCTTGTCTACTTCAAAGAAAGATTCAGGAAAGCTCACAAGATAACGTCATCACAGGCATTGTTCACTCTTTCTCGAAGTTTCAGTGAAAGCTAGGGCATATTTACCCTTTGCTGGCCCAGTTTTCCATAATCCATATCTAGGCTGAACTTCCACCGAATTCTCAGAAGGCAGAGAGAGATGATTTTTACTGGCTAATATTTTGCCTTCAGGAATAGTTATAGAGTAAATATATAAAGCCAAGCAAAAAATCGTGGCAAAAAATGCATTGTCAAGCATATGGGTTTGATAAGCCGTGATTCATATACGAATCACGCAGTCCTATTACGGCCTGCTCAGCGTGATCCGTTATGAATTAACACGTTGACGACGAGCCGTTTTTTTCATGAATTGCCCGTGGGACGGCACATTTTTCTTCGTAGAAACTTAGTAATTTTTGGAATAAATGAATGGCTACGGTCGCCTTCGACACAATTTAGCTTTTATTGCTCCAGTCTTCAGAAATCAGTCCAGTTTTACCAAGTTTTTCTCTGGGAGCAAATTTGGCTGAAAATTTGTCTCCTGGGGTAGTTTGACCTCCTGAAGACGAATATTACATCCTCTTGGCCCAAAACTGCTTGGCGCGCGCAATAGGCGCTACGTTGAGTTTTCTTTTTTTTGAAAGTTTTCCGCCTTTTTCATGACTTGTGCCCCTAACTGTCTGGCGCCGCCGCCAGGCGGTTTTGTGGCAAGTGGTTGTGAAATTCGTGTTCACGGCATCAAACTACCCCAGGAGACAAGTTTTCAGCTAATTTGGTGATTTACGGTATTTTGGCGCCGGCGCCTGTGGCGCGGGCGCCAGGTAGTTCGCGCCAAGCAGCTGTGGTATTCATTTCAGAGGGACAAGCTACCCCCAGGGACACGTTTACGACGAACTTGGCTGTTCGTTCATCTTTATTCTTAGAAAATATACTGGCAGACACCATTGTCTGCCAGTATATTTTCTGAAGAATAGAAAGAATCATCGTCCCATGAGACAGACAGGCTGACAGCCACCATTGTCCGCCATCATCGTCAACGTGTTGAAGAATATCCTCTCTTCTTTGGTGTTGTAATCTTCTCATTATATTCAACTCCCAAGTGCCTTTGAAATTCGAGGCCCTAATATTTTAAAGCGACACTGAAGGTTCGAGTTCCATTGCAAATCGCTCAAATGCTGCACTTTAGTGTGCTCAGAGATTGTTTATTCTTCACTATTTTCGATTTTTCCCGGGCTTCTTTTTTTCTTAGAATACGGTAATTCCTGGAAATAAATCTGGCCAAGGACATGAAGGTTCATAAACACCTATCATGCTGTTTTAATGCTCTTTTTGCTTGTTTGCGAATAAGTTTCCATTCGAACACTTCAAAATCAAGGATATCAAGCAGGTCCACCCTGGCTTAGGGTCATAACTTGACCTACGACCTGACGTTTGGTTTTGTAGATGATCAAGTCTTTCTATCAGAACTCTGTTCTTCAGTCGAGCACAACTCCTTAGTACACAGGCGGTTTCACAATTGTCTGGCGCGTTTCTGTAAGAACAATTGATAAACCGCCTGTGTACAGCATTTTGTCTGTGTACCTCAATGTGGTGGCCATTGGGTACCACATCCTTGGGTCAGTGTGTCCCACCTGGCTTGCCCTTCTGATCTGATGAGCCAAAGTATCTGCTGTTATAGTTCATTGAAAAAAGGTGACAGATTCACGCACTTTCCGTCTGGTGGCTGTTACAAGTAACTGCCTCGTGACATTATTGACAGAAATGCACTTGACAGCATTGTGATAAATCAAACTTGCACTAGTATTTGACATTCTTCTTTCGCAATTTACACCATGAAAGTGACCAGAATAAAGTGCCGGACTTGTTGGATTTTCTTCTAGAGTGGCCCCGCTTGGGCTTCCATCCAGGATCGCAGGTCCATTTGAATGAGCTTCACCCTTCTTGGTGTGTAGCTGGTGTCCGAGTTTTTTTTTCGCAGTTCGGCGACGAGGGGGCATTTTACACTTTCTCTGATTTACTAATTCCGGTTTACAAGTCTCACTCTGGTGGAACCTGTGAGCTCTTGTAGCTCACGATATAGCTCTTTAGATCTGGACGACACATCTCTAGGAGAGTAGCAGAAGTGCAACCCCCCCCCCCTCCGCCCCACCGAACTGTCTTGTCTCACTTTTTTCTTCTGACAAAACTACAACCATCTCATGTAGTGACGACAGGGGAAGCTGCACTTCAAAATCTTTGAGTCGGATCAGCAAGCCACTGCCTAACGTCGGCCTCTGGTCCTCAGAAGGTCAGATTGGTGCACCACCTCATGTGGTGGCCATGGGTGTACCACATCCTTGGGTCATGTGGTGTCCACCTGGCTTGCCCTTCTGTCCTCCGAGGTTACGTGACTTCATGAACTTTTGTGGGTGGCCCTGTTGCGAAACCATGTGACGCAGTCAGGTAGAGGACAGCGGCAGCCAAAGCATCGAAATGTGCAGGAATCATGTGGCGAGCCGGGATTTAAACTTTTTCAAAGGGACATAATTCCTGAGTGGGTGAGCCACTTATAATTTGGTCGCAATGGCCACAGAATGTCATACCGAGAAAGGGAGAGAACGAAAAATGGACGCTTCAGTGAAATTGCCCATCGGCTAAATCGGTTAAGGATCGCAAGAACACAAACAAAATTCCTCACCTCTGTAAAAGAGTAGATTAATGAACGATCAGTAATCATTTAATAAGTTCTTTAGGACAGCATTTCCGTGTGCTGGTGGTCGGAGGTGGAGCAGCCGGATTGGGTGCCAGTCACAAGTTTGCCAGAAAACTTCCTAAGTTCTCTGTTGCTGTCGTCGAGCCAAATGAGGTGGGTTTGGCTATGATTGCTAAAAAGAGGAACTGCGCGGAAGGCTTTATCTATAATAAAAGGAATAGTGCTCCAGATGACGATGTGGTTAGTCCAGGAAATATTATGGATTGGTCTATTCTCATATACGATAGTACGCCATCGGTAAACGCGAACGATTCCTGGGTTTATTGTCGTTGGTCAGCTCCTCCCTTGACTGCATATCACCACCTGAAACTCTTATCATACCCTGCCTTTGATCATGGGTACAAGCTTCCCAAATTACCCACAATTTAAGGAAGAAATCTTGTTTTTTTTTGAAGTTCAGTCGACTCCTAGTCACTGGATATTTCCAGAACCACTACTACCAGCCAGGATTTACGATGGTTGGCGGCGGTTGGATGACGGTAGAACAGAACACTAGGAAAGAGAAAGACCTTATTCATCCAAACTCGGTTTGGCTTCAAGATCGTGTTGTGAAGTTTGAGCCTAAAAAGAATTTGGTCAAGTTAGGGTGAGTTGAAGAGTATATGCGCATCCTTCAGTGTATTTTTCAGTCCAAATTCATTTCTTCTCAACTTCAAACTTATTTAGATGTAGTTTCATAAAGTTCCAGCTCTATTGATAATCGTTTAGACTTGTTCGGACTTTTCTGGAGATCTTTTCCAATTTCAGAAACTTTTTTTATAGAAATGGCGATGAGGTTACGTATGACTATATGATTTTGGCCACCGGTGTGCAGCTTCGATGGGATATGGTGAGATTATGGACAAGAAAAATGCTCTATCGTATAACTCTCAATTTTCTAGGCTCTCTTTTGACATTTTCAGATCAAAGGCCTACCAGAAGCGTTCGATACTCCTGGAGTTACCTCTAACTATGCACCACATCTATGCACGAAAACTTACAAAGAGCTGAATACTGTCACGGTAGGACTGACTCTTCTTCAGAACTCAGACCAGGATACAGCATCGTTGGGAGGAATTCAGGAGACGGGCTTGTTCGCTGCAGAGGGGGGGGGGAAACAATGTCTTGGCAGTAGTTTTTCAAAACCACGAGAGTACTTTCGCTTGTCGGCTCCGGTTTTTCCCGCTTCATGTGTGCGATATCCCCCCGCTACCTTGATTGGCTGCGCTATTAGAGTCCTACGCGAATACTATTCACTTTCGATAGCAGAAATGAGTAATCGATCGATGTTCGCCTCCCCGTCCGCTCGATGGGGCACGTCCTGCCATTGAGAAGAAATTTTACGAGATACGACCCCTTCAAAGTTTCCTCCCATGGTACGACCCCTCTTCTTCCACATTTTGTACCTACTATCTTCCTTAACTCTCCTAACTTGTTGCCCCTTTTTTCAACAAGCCGTAAGTTTCTCTTGGGAAAACTGAAAAACTGCCATCGAGCGCGGGAGGGCAGCGGGGAGGGGGGGGGGGATGATATCGCACGCAAAATGGGAAAATCATCAACCGAAAATACAGAGCAGAAGCTCTTCCTCTCCCTCCAATGAGCAAGTACGATTTTCGCTTCGGTCGCCCCTTCGCTCGGCATCCCTAACGTAGACGCGCCTTGCCGTTAGACGGCAATGTCCTTGGAAAAACTGAAAACTTTTTGGAGAACTGGGAAAAATGTGGTGGGGAGTTGGAAAATTTCGGGACGATGGTGTGGACAAGGAGAAGGAGGAGGCTGTATACCGCAGGAAGAAAATTACGGGGGGGGGGCAGGATTGTCTGACACCGCCCCTTTTCCCATCCCGATGCTGTACTCATTGTCAGCTGTGGATGTTATCTGGCGGGTAGTTAGTGATATCCAGAACCACAATCCTTTCAGAAGAATAATGAGTCTACATTTTAGTCTGGTAACTGTATATTTACCTTCCCGAACACTCCGATCAAGTGTGCCGGAGCTCCACAGAAGGTGTGCTACTATGGCGAAGAGATTGTGCGTAAACGTGGTTACCGCGATAAGACGAACTTCATCTACGCCACTTCTTTACCACGGGTAAGTACTTTTCTCAAATGTCCTTCTCTGCGATGTGAGTGGGGTTCTCATGAGGGAGCTCGGGCCACCTGCCAACCACAAAAAACCCCAGTGCCTAGCCATACAACTCACTCACATCCTTGTTATCAGCGCAAAGTATTCGTCTGAAAATATATGCTGTTTCTTGCGTTCACATTCTGAATAGACTTCCGTTGAGGATACAATTCGCGTTAATCGTGTGGGCGTAATTGGAACAACCGCCTTCCTTAGTCAGTGCTGGCTCGTAGGTGCCCCTACTTTGTGGTATGAAGGAGGGGTGCGCGGCAAGATGAATGTTGGTCGAACTCCTTTTTCTCGTAGTGTTAAAACTTGGCGCTTTCAATTAGGTGCCTCAGCGGAAAATACCCAATGATGGGTCTGACCCCGCCCATACCACAAGCGTGAGCTGTGCTGCTTCTATTCGTTGTTTTTTGGTTTGTGACAGTTGCTACTGCTGAGCAAATCGAGATAAGCAGTGCTTGTATGCTTTGTTACTTCCGACTATTGCAGCTTGCTCGTTTCATCAGCTGGTGGAGATCTGGTTGGCACCGCGTCATACCCACCTCCCCTAATATGCCCGTCATCCACAGCGAACAAAGCTGTAGGGTGGTCGGGATAGAGGGGTATGCCTGCTTTGGTGACAGCATGCTTAAATTGAGTCCAAGTCCAAGTTGAGGGTTACGCTACTACACAAACTTTTTGCCATGGCCCTACCGCGAAACGTGGAACACCCAGATATAAGGGCAGCGGCTGTTTGAGCAGTACAGAGGGGCGTACACATGGTGGATCCGGGATGGGCTGACATGGGAGGGGCCCCGTTATGGACCCGTTATGGATAAGTCATCTGTAAAAAGGTGCGAGGTGCAATTCTATAGTAACTCATAGTATGAAGGAGAGAGAGCCCAGAACTAGAGGAGGAAAGCTGAGGCTGTTTAAAGGAACAAGTCCATGCAGTCCGTAGCCCAAACCCGAATAAGTGGTCGAGACACCTTATTCACGCAGTCGACAGGTGATGAATAATTCAATATGTACTTTCTGAATGAATTCTTTTCAGCTCTTCGGAATAGAAGGATATCTAAAATCGCTGCAGAAGATTGCTAAAGAGAAGGGCGTCGACGTACGAACGAGACATAATTTGATCGAAATCGATCCAAAAAATAAAATCGCCAAATTTGAGCTGCTTGACGAGAACTGCATGCCGAATGGGAAATTTTCTGAGATACCAGTAAGTCTGTTTCATTTGGAATCTGCTCAATAACCATCCCCTCGGGGGCCGTACGTTATATTTCCTCTGGAAGAAGGAGTTCCTCTTCTCTACGCTCTCCGTGGGAGACGAACAAAACAATCTGATCGCGTGCGGCGTATGGTGTGGGGGAATGCGCGCAAATCTCAAATGAATCAGGTTTGTCGACTGGAACGGCGAGGTTTACATGAATTCAAGCGGAAGCAAGACTACGGCGGGCGACATAAAATTCCATGTTCCCTCAACTGAATATACACGCTGATTAGTGGCGGCATATTAACGATTTGTCTTGTACACATACCCGTTGGCAAGGCGCCTCCGCCTCTGAAACATTGGTGGGCATGGTCCATACCGGTGGATGCAGGGGATCTCTACTCGCGGGATCTCTTCGCGACCATTGCCCCAGAAAACTTGGTGTTGAAGGAGATCTCCCTCTCAAGGGGAAATATAGCGTACGAGCCCTTATTTTTAGAAATAAAAATTCCACTTATACACACATACTGGTAGTGGACGGTGGCTTTCTCTGTCATGTTTTCAGTACTCACTACTACATGTTGCACCACCGTGCTCTACTCCACAGGCGGTACGAGAGTGTCGCGAGCTCACGGACGAAAAAGGCTGGGTTGATGTGCATCCTCAAACGTTAAGAGTAAGTAATTAGTACGAAATTGTAGATTTTAATCATCGGGTTAGTTTTCTAAGATTTACGCAGGCACATTGACCACGATGACACCGGATTTCTTCTCCCCACTAGGGATACGTGGCACATTTCGTAAAAAAAGTATACGAGTATTGGGGTCAAAATATGAATCAGTAAGTCTGAGCAATGCGACAGTCAGGAAAAGTAGAGGAAAGCCTCAAAGGGCGTTAGGGCTTGCTTGCATATGGACGAATCTTCGTAGTTTTTGGTTTCATGCGGTCAGTATGACCGCTGCAGAGTCGTATCGCAGCCGGTCTGTTAGGGTCAGGGCACATCGTTGTTGGGGAATCCCCAACAGGGGGTCGTATTTGGCCGCCAGGAGAGGGGGTCGTATTTGGGCTGGGAAAAATTTATTTTGATAGTTGATTTTTCTCGCTTCACGGACGTTGTAAAGGGGGGTCGTACTTGGTCATTGTTGGGAGGGGGTCGTATTTACGTTTTGGCGTTGTAGGAGCGGTGGTTGACTTTTTGTGATTTTCCTGTTTCATGCGTACTATATACCCCTCCCCTACCCCCTCCTCCCTTCCCCCTCCTCCCCTCTCCCCGCTCGACAACAAAACTTCTGGAGAAAATAGGGAATAAGGAAATTTTGGAAAAAGTGGCAGGAAGTTGGGGAAAATCTGAAAATTGGTGGAAGGGAGAAGGGGGACCATTGTTTTGCGGCACATGTTTACTCCTTCCGCTCCGACGACTTCGATTCGATGAGGAGGGACAGAATTGCGCGTTTTTGGGGGCTGGTGGTACCAACGCGCCCAAAAAAAGGGGGGGGGGTATCGGGGTCGACAACTCGACTAAAATCGCCAACGCACTGATGTTGCCCGTTTCCAGGGAGTTTCTCGTCCAGAAATATAGGTTGACTTTTTGTGGGCATAATCGTCTTTCTAGAGGGCAGAAACGGCGAATGGTGCGGGACTCGTTCTGGGGGAGCTCTCACGCGCGGCAAAAAACCTCTTGGCGTCCTTTTCTGCGACATAGAGATGGGCGAAGCGGTATCGCCAGCTACAGCTGGTGGATCTCTGGCACCTTACATCAACATAATGGACCCGCACCCCTTAAGGCGATCGCGAAAGTGGGCCCATAAGTTCCTCGTATACTACGAAAAATGCGGGACAAACTTGCGTACAGGCAAATCGAAGTGCAAAAATAATGTCAACAACTGCGGAGAAAAGATTTAACGCTTAAGGAAGATCATCAAGCAGATTGTGAGACCAGAGGTGTTTGAATAGTAGACAAAATGCGTTTGAACCGGATAAGAAGAACTGCAATAAATGGTACCGAATTTCTTTATTGAGTTTTTTTGCACAATTTCAAATTGATCTCAGACTTTCCCCATTTCCTGCGGTTTACGGCAAAGGCAGTGCTTACGAAGGTGTAGGAGGGGAATGAGTAGGTAGTACCCGGGGAAGATTTGTTCAAAAGTCTGCTTGTGAATTTATTGCTTGGGAGAAAGCTTTTCTTTTTAGTCTAAACACTTTCCGAACGTCTTTGCTGCGGGAGATTGCATGAATACTGGCAACGCTAAAACAGCCGCCGCTGTTTCGAGTCATCTGAAGACGGTTGGAAAGAATCTGAGTGCCGTACTGGAAGGAAAGGAACCACCAGCACGTGTGAGTTCATATCATTCGCTTAATCTTCACATTATGGCGCATTCGGCTTGGTGGGGGCAGCGAATGCACTCAGCTAAAGCTAGTGCAGGCACGCCCCCTGAGAGGCCTGTAAAGTTTTCCCTAAGCCTGATTGCTCAATCACGCATTCTACAGCTTACCAGAGTTTACAGTCTCTACTAAAGGTAGACCTTTTATTGCAAGAGGAACCTGATAATACAAACTAGCGGAAAGTGCAAAATGACCCCCTTTCAAACCGAACAACCGACCTCATTTGGTTGCTTTCACTGCTCGTATGAAAAGGTCTAATTGAACCATTTGTCCCATTTAGTATGATGGCTATTGCTCGTGTCCACTGGTTATTGGTCATCACAAAGCAATACTTGCCGAATTCAATGCGGATGGACACCGAATGGAAACAACACCTCTTGATCAGGCTGTACCTAGGTAAACATGCTTGTACTTTGAGAATTGGTTGCTTTAAAGCAGGGGTTACGCTGGTCATGGGTCTGGGAGGGACCGAAGAGTTTCGCCCATATTCTTGCCCAGTTCCCTGCTTTCGGTATGTGTCGCATCACAGAATTCTTATTGAAGGCGCCATCCATGGTTCATGAAACGCTATCTGATGCCATTTCTCTACTGGCGATTCCTCGTCAAAGGATGGTGGAATGGACCGGCTACAATTCGAAAAATCCTTCATTTGGGATTTGTGCCACAATTACAAATAATTTCCCTAAGACTGTTATTAAGAGTTTTTATAAATAAATGTATGTCTTTCGTCTGTATGACCTGCATTCCTGTTACTATTCGAGTTGCTCGAGCTTCCGTCGAAGCTTTCTCCATTCGTCCATGTTGACCGAAGTATGTAGAATGGTGGATCCTCCTAGCTCAACAGCTTGGGGAACATGGAGCCTTTCGTTTTTTGTACAAGAAAAACTCAATAATTGCATATTGTGGTTAGCGGTTTGTCCAGTAACGATTCTATAGTTGGAGGAAAAAAGCAAAAAAAATTATGGAAAACACCTCTAAGCCCACCCCCCACCCCTGGGCAGCCTCACTGTAGAGTTATGCGGGACTGCTCATTTTATGCCAGCTGAGCGACATCCTGCCTTTTCTGGCCGCCAATCGCTTCTTCGAGTCATTTAAATCAATACCCACCTAAAAAAGATGAAGAGAAAAAAAAAAGACGGTTGAAAAAAGCCTGCGCTTAGTGAAGAAAATACGCAACCCCTAGTTCTGATGGGC
This sequence comes from Cooperia oncophora, assembly GCA_036418165.1. Classification (NCBI taxonomy): domain Eukaryota; kingdom Metazoa; phylum Nematoda; class Chromadorea; order Rhabditida; family Trichostrongylidae; genus Cooperia; species Cooperia oncophora. Next base: position 19,293 of record MU947031.1, read on the forward strand.
GAGGCAACCAGGAAGGCGTCAGAACTGTCGCTTAGGAGAGCCGCAGCGCCCTCGTTACTTGCAGAACCGCGAGAGGCACTAGTGTTTGGGATCACGTGGGATCAGAAGGAAATCGCTCTAGAATCAACACAAGGTCAACATCACAAGGCATCGCAGAACGTGACGGAAATGGGGAAGGGGTTAAACATTGTCTTCCTTGCTGCTTGCCTTGAAATTATCAATCAGTAAGCTATTCAATTCTCCCAGCTTAGTTCTTTGCTTTACCCTTTTGCACTATAGTTTCAGGAGAGCCACACAGATTTTGAGCTCAAACAACTTCTGGCCAGGAGTCTCAGTCTCAAGGAGAAGGGGAGTGGCATAATGATGATTCGTATCCTAAATCTTATCTTATCTTAAATGAGCGAGGTTTGACGATAGTGATATTTGAGCAGCTGTTGGCTGCTCAAATAGAGGAGTGACTCCATTAGTAGTGGCCATGCTTGATCGCATTGGGCGCGCTGTACGCTAACACGAGGTGGTTGAGCGTGACTAGTCCATTTCACGCCCCTGCGATTAGCGCTGGTTGATCCTCATCATAACGTTCAATATGATTTTTTTGGACTTTTCTTGGAGGCTCTGGATTCTGCTCAGAACTGAATGCGTCTTTTGATGAAATCATCAAAATGAATTGGGCTTTAGGCGGGGGGCTGAGCAGGCCCCTTCAGGATGCGCCTACTCCCCGTTTCTCTTCGTCGTCGTAGCGGCTCTTTGAATGTTATTGGCCTGCACAGTGAACTGCGGGGGCGAGCCCAAGAACAAGAACAATTTCTTTCCAAATCCCGCACAAATGTGGTATTGTCAGACGAACCCAGAGGTGTAAACATCTGAATTACCTGGCAGACAGACCAGCCATCTAAGCCGGACCATGGCCGTAGAAAGCAGCACTGCTTGTCTTACAAGGCTTTGCGCTCGTTAGCGCTTGCGCTAAAAGGTCCGCGAGCTGTTTGGGTAAAGAACATATAAGGGAGCTAAGTGAATTACGATGAGTTTCTGAAAGTAGGAAAGCAGTAGTGTAGGTCAGGTTAATGAGTGTTGACCACCGCTCCAATCCATCTATTGGACCGCCCGTTTGCGTCCACTCTGCTATTCTCATTCCGGCGTATATCCACTTCTCTTCCCATTTGACTTTGCCTCTAATTTTACTCCGAAAATCCTATTGTGTAATGATTCCAGATTTAGTTGTTACTGTCTACCCAAGCCTTCTATTCAGACGATATCGATGCAGTTCTACACAAGAAGCGTTAAGATGCCGCCCTAAGAATTAATGCCTGACAGTTATTTTTTTTCAGCTGACGTGCCTCGCTGTGTCACCTCAG
>MU947033.1:0-16574 GCA_036418165.1 Cooperia oncophora
CTTCCTTTTCGCTTACACGCAGCTAAACATCGCTTTCACTAACTTTCGCGTAGTTTACTACCGCTTGAGGTTTGCCTAAGTGAGTAGTGTATTTTGGGTGCTGAGCCTCCCCACTCCAAGCAACACTAAGCATTCTTTTTCTCAGTGTTCTAATAGTATGCGTTCAAGGTTTTAATCAAATCAAAGTGAAGGACAGTCACCTCGAAAAGGACCATGAACTCTCCAACGTCCTCAGGCTGGAACTTGTAGTAAGCAGCGTCTCGCACCCAGTTTGATGACGGTGCAAGCATCAACACCTGAAAAGGGAGCATTTTCAACCTCGCACACAAGATTGTGCAAGCTGCGGAATGGCGAGAACGGTCGACTTTCACCGTCCTGAACCTTTGCCCGGCAAGGTGAAAGGCCAAGCATCTTGCTAACCTCGTAACTGCAATGGCTAGGATTGTAGTAGCCATATCCGCAGACCGATCCCGAAATCACCGCCACAGGCTTTGTCCGAAGTCACAGCTACTGTGGTCTAAACAAGAATTCCTTCGAGTACTCGAGGTAGCGGTTAATGGTGCAGTCCCAACTCACCTGAGCGTAGTATGTGGCGAGTGTAAGTTGCTGTCCACGATTCAGTACGGTAGGCTGCTTGTATAGGTAGTTCATTTGAACCTACAATTCACAGTTGAGATAGGAAATAGGACACACACGCGGAGAGATTAGCTGTGTGTGTGAGTTTAAGCGCGAAGTTCACGTTGGTCGGCGGGCGGGGTTACACCAGCATTGCGAATTTATTCGTGCATCTTCTTTTCCAAAACGCAAGAAGATACAGATGTATCAGTGAGACGTGACAAACTCCGCCCTTCTGAATTACATGGGCAGGTCTATAGGTTCTCCGGGTGGCTGAAGTTCAAAGAGGTATCGATATGTAAAATTTTTTTTTTGAAAAACGTAGATCGGTTGAGTAACACTGTGGTGTGGTGCAAACCAGTGTCGCTCGTATACAACTTTGAAGCCGACGTTCTCTCTTTTTTCCAAGGAAGAAGGCATGAAGGTCAGCTAGGAAGCTACCTGTTTTGCCCACTCCTAACGATAACCTATATAATGAGTGAACAAGTGATGTTATGAGCCAATACGGGGGGCTGCACTCTGTGGCTGAGCGACTGTCTAAGTGTGCTCAAGGCGTGTCAGCAGGAGTCCTTGCTCCTTAGAGCTTCAACATCCGGAGCGCGTACGGATCATAGGCAACATCAGCATATACCTAAGCAGTTGACTCCGACTCTCCACGTCGATCGCGCTGCGTAGCAGACGTAAGTCCCACCGACATTGTACTAATCACGATTGCGTCGAAGGAGATACGTGTACTCCTGAAAGGATACTGTAACGCTACTGTAACTTTCGCATAGTTTGAAGGCAGTTGGCGCGATAGATCCCTGGGACGTGTAGGACTAGTGCGCCTAGCAGGACAGAATTCGGCGCCCCCTGCGCATGTGCTGTGTGGCGCCTTTTCCTGAGGAAGTACCCTTTACAAAGCGGCTAATCAAAGCTGCAAGCAACCGACGCCGACGCCCACCGCGCCCGTTCGCCCTTAAATGGACGACAGTACCTGACGCTCGCACTGCTCTATTGCAAGTTTCCTTCGCAGGTTGTTGACCGTTCCACTTCGTTTTTTTCGTCATTTTCGCGCTATTTAGCACCCTGCAAGCGTTTTGGACGCAGGTTATCAATATCGTGCCATATGCCGTAATGAACGAATGTGGTAACGTGGAATAAAGAGAGTTTCCTTGAATAGCGCGAAGAATCATGACACCAACGAAAAACTAGGCCAAGTGTACGGTAGCCTTTTGATTACGGTATGTGGTCACACGCAGTCATCCGCAGTGGAACAACAAACGGCAGCCGGTGGACACGCTAGTGATACGTTTGACAAGATGAGTCAACTAGCTAGGATAGGCTGGTCCGTGCTTCCACGTCTGGGATGTGGTGAACCACAAACAGTGATCATTTTGGGCCATGAGCCTCACACTCACAATCACACATGACATGAACAGACAATATGTCTCTACAATGTATGCTGCAATGAATCACCAGCTGCTATATGCTCTTTGGCGAGGAGTTTCTACTATAAATGTCGTGGAGAAATTGGTTTGTGAGCTCTTACCGTAGTGTTGTCTTGTGTGGCGATGATAGTGATGATGTTCGTAGACTCATAGCTCTGAAAGACGTGAGAGGACTCGTCACCAACTACATGGTACTCCATACCGAGTTGACAAATCTGAAAAAACAGCTGATAGAACCAGATAGATGGATTCAGAAGATATTGTACGTGATACTGACCGGTAGAACGACAAACTTGTCTTCGCCCCCTCCACCAGTGAGACTATTGCTGGCGATCAAAGAAATGGTGGCATTTGAGTTGACGAACAGCACTTTGTTCTCTATTACCACGTATTGCAGGTACTGATCCATATAGTCAGTTTGAATGTCCGCTGGAGTGATGGACACCTGTAAAAAAACACTTTCCTGTGAGTGATTCGCACTCCTAAACCCAGCCATGTGTATGAGGATGCCGTAAGGCAGCCTGTGTTTGTTAGCGTACTGCTCATTTTGCTCGCCTGGTGGCCTGGCTGCATGATGTGAGCCTGCTAAAAATCTTAAAATGGGCCATTTCACCCAAGATTATATTCTTTTTTTATGTCTACATGTCCTGTTTCCATGTATGTGTTATATCATCCAATACAACCCTAGAGCAGTTGAAGAGCCACTATGGTATTGCACGGCTGAAAGGTACTGACAGTGAATCCACCAGCATCGGATTGGGACGGGGTTTTTGGGCGCTGCTCGGATCAGTCGTCAACAAGATTCGCTACTATGGTTGATAGTGGGCTTATTAAAGTCCTGACTGCATAACTCCGAGGTCTTAAACCTTCCACAAAGTAGGGCTCCGAAGGCTCTAAAGCGCACCGCAGCGCTACGACCGCCACTAGAGACTGCATAATCTGATAGGGAAACTTACTACACTCTATATTCGCGCTCTCTTGAAGGCATGGTCCGCGATAAGGGGCGTAGGTAATGGTATTGGAACATGGGAGAGTTGGTCAGATGACTAGTCTGTGAAGAGAAAATAGCAAAGAGGACGTCATGGAGGCTTTTAATAGGACCCATCCAGCCTCAAAAAGTGTACAAGTGAAAGGCCAGAAGACCGCATGTTGGTACGAGTGCGGTCGGATGCTTTCTTTTAATGAACCCTATGACCCTACAAGAGACACTGGAGCATCCATCTTATACTACTTGTCCGGCAGCATCGGTTTGTTTGGAGGACACACATTGATTGAAGGCGGAGTCTGGAGGGATGTCTGGAGGCTGAGCCTGAGAAGAGAGGTGTCACGGAGCAGCTCTGCTCCTTGACCCTAATCTTTCGCTTTTTCACAGCGAAACTGGCACAATTGGGGATCACACTGCCCTTCCAAGACGAGTTTTGCATTTACTAGGTTTATCAAGGGCCGTTCTTTAGCAGCGTGTGCTCCGGAATCAATTCGCCTATGGGCAGGTTCTTGGAGGTCGCGTTGCCTAAATATTTGAAGACTTCAACCATCCAACTGCTCAGACAAAATCGCTATGATATGACTACTTGTTGGCATGACTCTACCATATTGATCCTCCGAGGGCTTCAAAAATTCCGGGCCACACTCTAATATTCGGCGTCTAACTTGCAAGTTGGGTTAACGTATTGGTGGGGTTTCAGGAGTGTCGTTTTATTCACTATGATGTCCAGCACTCTGTCGAAAGAAAAAAATCGACGGAGCTTGTCTGCCCCTTTGACCGGCACGATGAAAATATGACGCTCTCTGTCAGACTGTGAAAGCTAAAGTTTTATTTTTCAGAAGGTCTAGTGCGGACTGCCTGAGAGTTGGCGGAACTCCACCGGCTCGAATAACTAGGAATGAGGATTTGGTCTCACAACTACAGTCAAGACAGCAAGACTCTATTACAGAGTGTGCTATTCCTACTAATTAGTAATCGCTATTGTCCGTGGTCCTGCTCGTGTGTGTGTGATGTGAGATGTGTGTGTGCGTGGTGGTGTGTGTGTGTGTGATGTGGTGTGTGTGTAAGCCTGCCGTAGAAAGATACGTTCAGTCGGCAATGCCTTCGACTTACCCGATGTGTTGCATGTGTGGCATCCGTGTGTGCGTCTGGTCTGTCATGTCACGAATTCATAGCACCTGAAGAAGAGCCTGGCGGGGTCGGGTCAGGGTGGGGATGGATAGTGCATGGGACAAAACCTAAATAGCACCCATGACCCATGGTAAGCCCCGCCCACAGTGGGCGGGGCGTGCGTCCAAATTTGCGATTTTTTTGATTTTTTTTGGAATTTGTTTGGATTTTTTGGCGATTTTTTTTCTTTTTTTTTCTTTTTTTTCAAATATTTGAACTTTTTATCACTCGAAAAAAGGTCAAAACTTCGGGGGGTTCCCAGAAGCAGGTCCGTGATGGAGGAAACAGTGCAGTTAGGTTAACAAAGGCCTGGACCGACCAATATAGCGAGAGCACAACCCGAGAGGGAGGCCGCGGCGTTGAGATGGGCGGTGCTTCCCGTGTCACTTAAAAAAGGCTATAACTTGGCTAAAAGGCAACCCGGAGATGGGAAAAAGTAGAATAAGGCTAGCATTGGGTTGGCGGAGCAAACGGAGGAAACACACCCGAAATGGGCGGGGCGTGCTTGAGATGGGCGGCGCTTTACAAAAGGTAGACGTAAGCTCGGTTGCCCGAAACATGTTTAGACGGTCGCCAGAAAACTCCTGCACGAAGACGACAACATCTGTCAGAGTCCACCTGTTTGCGGAGTACTAAGAGCCGCCACACTGCGGCGGGGGTGCATTTTGAACCGGGCCCAGTACCATTGTAAAAACCGTAATTTTATGTGCTTAAAAGCATTGGATGGCGCAAAAAAAAGTGGATTATGGCCCCAAGTGATCACATGCAGGAATGTGCGAGGCACTCCCGCTGTGGGCGGAGCGTGCCCCAAAGTGGGTGGAGCCAAATTTAAAAATTCGCAAAACGCTTCCAGAGCATCAGATACGGCGAAAAGCTAGTTTAAGGTCATCGAGGCGCGTCATGGTGAGAATGCGCGACGAGCATTCCGTTGTGGGCGGAGCGTGCCCCAAGGTGTGTGGGTGCAAGTCAAATTACATAAAATTCGCAGAAACGTCTTCCAGGAGCACTCCAGACACAGGAAAAAGGTGTTTAACGGAGGCATGGAGTGGTCATAAGCATGCGAGCGAGAGCCGCGGGCATACGTTGTGGGCGGAGCGTGCCCCAAGGTGGGTGGAGCCAAATTTAAAAATTCGCAAAACGCTTCCAGAGCACTCCAGACACCGGGAAAAAGTAGTTTAAGGTCATCGAGGGGTCATAAGTTGAGAAGCGCGAGGCATTCGTTGTGGGCGGAGCGTGCCTCAAGCGCTGAGGGTCTGGAGCCAAACTTAAAAAATTCGCAAAACGCTTCCAGAGCACTCCAGACACCAGGAAAAAGTGGTTTAAGGTCATGGAGTGGTCATAAGTTGAGGAGCGCGGGGCATACGTTGTAGGCGGGCGTGCCCCGAGGTGGGTGGAGCCAAATTCAAAAAATTCGCAAAACGGTTCCAGAGCACTACAGATTCCAGGAAAAAGCAGTTTAAGATCAGCGAGGGGTCACCGGTTCACAAGTGTCAGGCATACCTGTCGTGTGTGGAGCGTGCGTCAAGGTGAGCGGTATCATCCTTAAAAACTCCTCAAGCGGTTCCAGAGCACTCCAGTCTCTCCAGACCTCTATGTGATACGGCCCGGCTTTGCGGGGCGTCGCGCTTACCTGCATTCGTATGATCAAATGCTCGACTAATACCCGGCTTTTCTCTCATCTGCCCACTTCATCAACGCTCCGTGCCACCACTCCATTCACTGTAATAATGTTGAAAGTAGCAGGTATGATGTTATTGGTCAAGGAATGTTGACCACCTGTTTCAGGTTAAAGAAAAGCCTCATATTAGGTGGCTAATGAATGAGTGGAATAAGGCAAGCGCGGCGGAGCCGCGCCTGCTCGACGAAGCCGTGCTGTATCTAGTAGAGGCGCCGCCGGTGCTCGCGACGAAGCCGGCTGGGTAGCACATAGTCGGTTTGCTGTGGGTGCTTTGACGTATCAAAGGTGCTGAGTGGATTTTTGAAGCGGCTCGCCAGCTCGTTCTTCACTATTGTGACGCAGACCGCAAAGCGACCAGGGCGCGAGTAAAACGGGCTGGCGCTGCCGCCAAGCCAGCCACCTGACACGCCCTAGCAACCCCAGGCAGACAAATTGTATGTTTGACCCCAACATTCAGTGTTCTTCCTCCTTTTAAAATATAGCGCAGCGGATTCCGGGTTACGCGAAGAATATAAAGTTGAAGTTTTTTTTAATCAAAGTTACAAGTATGCAGTTTAATTCTGTAAAGGATTTCCTAGTCCTCACCTCGTTTTCACTTCTCCTCCTCCAACAAGTACATTCATAGTGGTGTAAAGTTCACGTATGATGATGTGATCTGAAATGCAGTTCTTATTCTTTGCATTTTGTATTTTCATTTCTTAAAGTTGAAGCACTGACCGTGACTGATGCAATCCCTTTCGGACGTAGGGTTTGTTATAGTGAGAGAGAGGTTTTCCGTGTAGGAAGTGTCAGCCGCGTTCAAATGAGCGTTCAGGTAGGAGTAAGCAAACGATGTTCCTATAACTGTTCAGTAATATGTGAGGTACATCTAGACAATTAAGGAGAAGCGCTTACAGCACCTTGGATATGGAAGTAATCAGCGTATTGATAGGCGGAATGGCATTCATTTAGCCTTGTTGCAAATGTCGGACGAAGTTTCGCTTTTCGACTCAAAATGAGGACGGTAAATGACGTTAATCCTTAGGAAAGCAGAGCTAAACCAACCATAACGAAGCACAGTCGACTGCCCTGTAACCGCTTCCAGTCAACAAAAAGGCGAGCAGAACACAAGCAATCATTGTCTAAACGAGAAGTTATGCTTCCGTAAAAGTTTGGAAACTCGCTTGCTTACCTTTCGAGGAAGTCCTGTACGCATGGGTTGGACAATTAATTGTTGTCAAGAACGGGCGCTTCCTTATCAAAGAAGCTTTACGCTAAGCGCTACGCTGTGGCATGCAAACTGTACATCTCTTATCTGAGGATAGGGTACAGATGCATGTAAATTGGAATTATTTAACAAAAGAACGCCCTTCAACCTATCACAATCTGTCTCAGCACAAGCACGAGCCTAACATGGAAGATGAAACTACTGGAACAGATTGACGTTCTGCATTTTACGTGCTGATCTATCAGGCTGACTCAAATGTCCTCGGACATTTGACGCCTAAAATTCATTACCTCACAAAATTGAAACAACCACAGCTCGTCATTTGAAATATGCGCCATTGTTGTCTAAGGTCTTTTGCCAACGAATGGATAGATCGATCCTCACTCCAGGAAGTGGTTGGCTGAAAAATCCATATAGTGCCTTTTTGACGTCGTTGTGGGTTTTGAATTTTTTACCGTCCAGATGGCGTTGCATATTCGAGGATAAGTGGTAGAGTCGTGGGTGCAAGATCTAGAGATTATGGTGAGTGGGAAGGACAGTCCATCCATACGTCGCTAGTTCACATTTCGCCGTCCTTACAATGTGTGATATGATCGCTGTCACGGCTGAAGATTACACTTGTGGCTTGGCTTCCTCATGCGTTTTGTGGGAGTGGGCCTTTCAAATGTTTCCTAGTTTGCGGCAGCGTAGTGTCGGAAGACACTGTGTGTGTTTTCTTTTTCAGGGACGCTCCCAGTATTTTACCCTACGACACTGCAGTAGAGGCACGTCATTTCTTGTCAATGTTGTCGGACTTCTGTTGATCCTCCTCATTTTACTCATTGCGGCACGCGCGGTTGTTGCGAGGTATAGCTGGGCCGACGTTTCATCGCGGGCGGATTAAGTTGTCAATCACGTGTACTAGGTGCGCATGAGATTGAGGAGGTAGTGCCCTGTCGACCCTCCAATCCACGTCTGTCTGTGATACTGCATGTCGCGAATCGGTCGTGCCCCAGGCGGGAGTCGAACCAGCACCTCACGCTTTCCGGGCAGTGCGCTATCCGTTACGCCACCAGGGCCGCTTTCACCCTCTCAGCTTAACGGCTTTTATGCCGTAGCCTTACAGCACTCACACGTTTAACTTGGTGAGCCGGTCAGCCGTAATCGTTAGATATCGGCATGGAACCGCAACTAAGGTTTTAAAAAAAGCAAGTTCGGCCGCTATTTACCATTGACTTGCCCCAACCGATGCCGAATATCAGGCCAGTTCCTGACCGACTTTTTTCTCCGTGAGCAGAATTTGCTGAAAACTTGGCTCCAGGGGTACTTTGACCCGCTGAACACGAATATCGCATCCGCTTGACCCAAAACCTCCTAGGCGCCCGCGCCACGGGCGCCGGCGCCAAAATACTTGAAATCACCAAATTCGCTGAAAACTTGCTCCCAGGGGTAGTTTGACCCCCTGAACACGAATATCACATCCGCTCAACCCGAAACCTCCTGGCGCCCGCACCACGGGTTCTGGAGAGGTCAAACTACCCCAGTAACATTTGAGCAAAATCTGTCCACGGAGAAAAAAGTCGGTCAGGATCTGGCCTGATTTCAGGTGACTGGGGCAGTAAGCGGTAAATTAGTGACGGAAAGCCTTCTTAAAACTAGAGTGCAGCAGGTGGAGAAACCTCATTTGGGACAATTAAAAACTAATATTAGACTTAAAGCGCACATGGCGCGACATAGTCTTGAATTCATCTCTCAGAATACGTGCCTCTTGCCCTCCTGCTTTTTTACCATTCAAATGTCTAGTTAGAAAAAAAATTATTGAAATCTGATTTGTGGAATCAACTCTCGTAGGTATTCATTGTATTTATGTATTCGCATTGTTTTTTCACGCTTGCCTTATGCAACGTATGAACAACAAACAGTAAAACCCGGCGCCGCGCGACTGGTAAGCGCGCACTTGTCACTATACCGCCCACGTCTCACTCAATACTAATACCATCCAAGAACAAAAAAAAGCAGAAAACAAGGGGAGAAAACTGAGCTTCTGACGGAGAGACATTCAAGTATCGGTGGGTGGGGCAACTAGGGAGGCGTCAGAAATGTCACTCATGGGGGCCGCATCCGTTCGTAATTAAATGCTGAAGTGAAATATCGGAATTAATCTGAGAGACGGCTGCTCGAACTGCGGCGGGACTGCCTTTGTTTACGAGGAAACCAATTTCATATTCGCATAAAAATCAAGGCGGTACCTGGGTAATTCACTCGTCATTTCCCTTCTTCAGCGAATAATACTTTCATGAGATATTTATAACAGTGGGATTCCTGTTCAACTATGGAGATGGCTGGAAATATGGCCTGTTCACAAATTTTTTTGCTTCACTTCATTTCACAAAAAGTTAGGAAGCATGTTCCAGGCAGCAGGAATGCAAGCTCCAATATTTTGACGTAATGACAACAAAGAGTCAGTCCACTTGGATTATGATTCCTAAATCGATCCACAACAATTATCAGAGTACAGTGCAGTAACCATATAGTTCATGCTTTATTAATGATTTGACGACTGATGAAAATATCCTACACCATGATGAAATTTCGAGTGAGTGCTTCCTTGAACGCGTTGTCTTCAGCACGCTCCATTAGCTGGAAAAGTCATTTTCTTCAATCTCTCAGCCAAACACATTCCTTATCTGTCGCTCCAGCGACTACTCGACTTATCACTACTATTTTCGCGCCTTTCTGTGATGCAACCTTACCCTGGGAGGATTTAGCGATTGTGTCGTTAACGGTTAAGCGCTGAGCGATCAACAAAGTCCCCCTCCCTACAGTGGAGCGCTCACCGAGACGGTGGGGGCGTTCCCTACGACACGCCTGTCGAGCGTTCCCGCTCTGATCTGAGCGCAGACTGTTGATGGAAAGCGAGAAATTTGTAGGAAATTATCGTCATCGGCTCTCCGTCTCTGACACTGACTCTGCGCTCTAACACACCCAACCGCGCCCTCTACTCACTCTTCCGTCTTGCACTCTCGCCGATCGATAATGGCTGACGCTGTCCATCAAGCACTGCATTCCGTGCCGCATTTTTCTATCGAAAATTCCTTAGCATATTCAGCTTGAAAAGCCTGAGATATTTTCGGACTTTACCGCTTCGAATCGTGGAGGGTGAGTAATCTATTGCTCAAACTGTAATCACAATTTGCATGCTAATTTAGCTTTGAAATTCCTAGAAAACATTTTTTCCTTCCGATTTTCGCAATTCGTCCAAACCTTTTTTATTGTCCCCACTTCTTTTATGTTATTGAACGGGTTTTTCGAAGTAGTGTCTTAGATGTGATCTCGTTATTATCGAGAACCATCTCTGACTCTATTCTGAAGCTCGAAGTCCATGTGTCAAGCAAAAGTGAGAGCAAAGTGGAAGGAAAATCAGAACGGAAAAAAATGTTTTCTTAGGGGTGATTTCAAGATAAATCCAAGTCGCAAACTGTTATACAATTTAGTGAGAATACTCGATTCCTTTCAACGACTTGAAGCCAGAGAATTTGAAAATCTCACCTTTTCAAGCTGAATGTGAAAAAATACTGCGAAAGCGCTGCAAAATCAAGCTGCTGGAGCAATTATCGATCGGCGAGAGTCCAGAACGGGAGAGTGGGTAGATTGTGCGGCGCGGCGGTGCGCTTTAGAGAGTCAGATCAGAGACGAAGAAGGGCAAGTTATTGCGGCTTTCGATCAACAGGCAAATATCGGGCCGCTAGCCAGCGTGGCCTTAGGACCGCCCCACCGTCCGCTGAGAACTGCACTGTACGTCATTACATTTGACTACGAGCGAGAGAAGAAGATGGGTGGGGATTTTGAACGAGAGATCAAGCAAGTGAGAAAGCTACAACGTGGCGAGGAGGCGAAACATCCGGACCGGGGGGGGCGGAATAATTTTTGGCTGAAGGCAACAAAGTCTTCTAGTCATTGACGTTAGCAATAAGTATATTTCTCGGATCCACATGTATTCCCAGACACGCCTTGATTCTTGTAGATAGTCGTGAAATGATCCTTTAAGGGCAGTCAACTTCTGTAGGCACGTCGCCTTTGTCTCACTTCACTGGCGTGACTCATTTCTTTCCGCGTGGAGCAAGGAACATCTTCCAGAAACGAGAGACGGCCAGCTGCGCAAATCTAAGACCATCACCCTGATTTCCTCCCTCAAAGGCAGCTGACACGATAATGTGGTACTCGGCCTAAAATGCTAGCAGGGCGCTATACAGGGGGGCAAAAAAAAGTCATTCCGGCCGAGTCACATATGAGCGAAGTTTTCGCAGCCCAGACAGAGGAAGTGGATATGAGTACCAGGGCGGAAGATACCCAAGATCTTCCTCTATAAGCAGGAGCCGGCTGCCGCCATTCACCTTCATGTACACCAAAATATGAAGTCATCTCCAGTCGCGGCCTGAGTGGAGAACGCCTTTGGAATTCACGTGGCCTCCAAACAGCTGCGGAACTTCTTGAATGGAATCACCCATGGATAGCTACCTGGAGACCAGTACTCTTGATCTGCAAGACCTCAAACATCGAGCAGCTCCGGCAACGTCGCTACGGTCCAGGACATCATCTTCACCCCATTCACCAAGGCGCGGGTTGATGGTGTGGACCGGCCGTACCTGGAACCGATATTTTCTTCGTGGGCCCCAGACTGAGGGTGTGCGCTGGTGGCTACATCGAGCAACTCGAGGAGAATATCCCATCTTCATGTCGTCGCCCGTACCTTCTTGGAAACTTTGTACTGCTACAGGATTGGGTGACATGGAATCGAAGGGCGTTGGAAAAACTTTCGCCTACTTGGAATGGAAGAACGTTGAGTACCTGGAAAAGATGGAGTATTTAAGCGGGGGTCCTGAACTAAACCCCCTCAATTACTCGGTTCGGGCGGAGCTCAACAGGGTGGTCTACAGTGGCGGAGAAATCAACGATCTCGCTCAACTCCGGTACCCACTCACTTTCGCGCGGCCGAATCTCTCGATGGCGCTCCTCCAGAAGGCTGTGGCGGAGTATCATTATAGTATTTAATGTGCTCTTTAATATGGTAGTAAAAATGTCCGATAAAAATTTAATAAAGTGTAACTTATAGCGCCTTGAAAGTCATGGAGGCAAAATGACTTTTTTTTGCCCCCCCCCCCTGTATAGTGGGGAAATGGCGAAAGAACGGAGTGAAACGGTCAAAATCCTGCGAAGAAAAAGTTTTCGTTCTCAATGAATTGAAAATCAATTTTGGACGAGTCTCCCATAGGCATCTTGCCAACACCCGTTACCAAAGATATGGCTCGCAGTGTGTACTCATATATCCGTGGAGCACCGCTGCCGCTTCATACCAATCTCTTCACTTCATAATTGGCTAGTCAAAAAAATAAGAGCGTCAAGAATCGTCCATTTGTGGGCGGGCGTGCGCGCTGGGCCTTCGAGTGGCATGTCGTAAGCTTGATAAGGGCCCTTTAAGGGTACCTTCCGTGGAAAAGGCGCACGTGCAGGACGCTGATTTATTTTTCAGATGCCCTCGATGATCTCCCTGAGTACTGGGCGAGAAGAAGAGCAGATATGAAGAATTTCCACGAGGGCGAGGGTTCCATACGGGCAACTTTGACAGCATAAAGCCAAGCTTAATGCTTGAAAGTGGACCTAGGATGTGGGCACAATGGCTGGCGGGCGGTTGCTGCCAACGTCATTGGAATGAGCAGAATGTGGTGTGCCCAAACGCCTAACCGCGCTATTCCATCGTTGCTTGCACTCTGCACACGGAGCACTCTTCCACTGTATAAGTATAACAAAGACGAAGCTTTCTATGAGTAACGAACTGCTCCAGGGCGCAGTTTGACGACGGGGGGGGGGCATTTTGCACTTCATTTCCTCACCATTTCCAGGTTTACAAGTCTCACTCTGGTGAAACTTGTGAACTCTTGTGAAGCTGGAACAAGCTCGTCTAGCCACCATAGTACATGTCAGCTCAAGAAAAGGCTATCTAGATGGCTCGACAAATCGATAGAAAGCAAAATGCCCCCCCCCCCCTCCGTCGCCAAACTGCGCCCTGCGCCAGTGTCCAAGACAAAAAGTAAAAAGTCACTCACTCTGATAGCTGAGTCCTGGGGTAAAGGCATAAGCCCGATTCAATCCATAGCCGTAGACGGTCACACTGAATACGGTCTGCTAATGCACCACGCACATCTTAACGCTCATTTGAGACTCACCCAAAAATAATATCTGCCCATGGCGTATCAGCTCCAACGAAGGACACTGTGTGTTTGCCTCCAGTCACTGCGACATCGACGAAGTAGTATTCACTTCGACCCATTCTTAAGCATTCTAGTTTATTTCTCCTTCAATTTGAGTCGTCTTTCAGAGCAATGGCAGTATCGAATTCCGACAAGCCGCTCAAAAGTTAACTTGAGATTTTGATGGAATTTTAGGTTCGACTATGCCTGGTTTCTCTCATAGTTATAGCAATCACCTTGTATAGAGCAGTCCATTGGGAACATAGTTGTCAATTTTCACAGTTCCAATGCAGTCCAGCGAGTTGCAGGTTACTCGAATGAAGTGTTTCAAGTTGAGCTGCTCATCCAACGTCGGCGCAACCCTAACGACGTTTTGTAAAATATATAATCCATTCAAACAGCAATTAAACAAAAAAAACATCTTCAAAGCATGTGAGGGTTTTTATCCTCCCAAATGCAACCAAAATTACCAATTTTACCATTCACGGGCCTTTGACGGGCCTGACGAGAGACAGGCTGAGTGGCGTTATGTTGGCACGATGAATCGGAAATCGCCGCGCCAAGTGGGCTGTCGTGTGCCGCATGGACGCGCCTGCTAATGATGACCATTTTTAGGCAGTATTGATCGAGAATAGACTATGTGTGGCCAAAAATAGACATGATTGTCTACCATGTCCTTACCTACATGAAATGCGATGTTCCAATCGAAGGGTAGCGCAAAATGAGGAAACGTCGCGCCCATTGCCGCGCGCGACCAAGTGACAGTTTACGACTCTCTTGCCCGTCTCTCGGAGTGGCAAATTGCTAGCCTGGGACTGCGCGCTTCGGTCCCCTTGTCACTACATCACTTCTCACCAGGGCACGCCATCTTTGTGATCATCACAACGGGGGGTCGTATTTGCCCGCGATGGAGGGGGGGGTCGTAAACGCATGGCCCATGTTGAAGTGGAGAGAGCGGTGATACACGGTACAAGTGAAAAGAAGCTCAAAAGGGACGATGTACGCATAGACAATAAATAGACCCTAGCACTACTCGAACAATTCCTACGACCCAAGAAAAAAAAATATTGCTGAAACTTTTTCCTCCTTCCTCACAAAAAACTTCAAGACACTTCGCCCACCAACCCTCCTCATCTGGTCTAGATAAATCCCAATCCACTAATCCGCAAAATCTAGAAAAGAATCCATTGCAAAAGCTACCTATGAAACCGTAGAAATTGAATCCTGAGCAATTTCCTCACAACAAAATCAAACTCAACAAAACAAAATCAAACTTAACAAGAACAAACAATCAAAATAATTCTGCAATCATTTATAAATTTTGGCAGTTCGCGGTCAGCGCGCTCATACAAGCTCATTGGTGCGCGCTATTTTACGGCCTGGAGCCAATTTCAAGCCAAACACGTGAAAAGTACCCCTCATTTGAACACCCATAACTTCGTTGAAAGTGAAGCTATCGGAGAGGGGTAAGTGGGAATGAGTAGAGCTAGGCTGGCGACTCTTGTTAACCTAACTGAGCGATTTTAAAAACGTTCCGATTCCAGAGATTTTCCCCGTTGTGATCATCGTTTGTGATCCATCTGTGATCATTTTTGCGAACCGCGAGTCGCTACGCTTTGGACGTCCATGGCAAGCTTCATACACCGCCTTTCGTAAAAAAAAGAATTGTGCCGGAAGCTTGAAGATTTCTACTTTCCAGCAAGGCTTTAATTTTCTTCCTAGGCCTGCTATTCGAAAAAATTCCCCGTTGTGATCATTTCGTGACCATCCCCCCCACGACACGAAAAATCAGCCCCTCCGAGGCCATGAAACCTCCAGTTGGCCTTGAAACTTTTGCGATATGCCTTCTAAGAACACATGTTTCGCCAGAGGGTATCAGAAATATGCCACTTGGCGCCGCGCCAGGCAATCACCTCTGCAATGCCCGCCATGCCATGCGCGGCTTTTCACGCAGGGTGTTTGGGAAGGTGTAATTTCTAGAATAGCGGCTCCCAATTGCAAGCAACATGTGCCTGCATGCAATCAGCAACAAGTTCCGGAAATGCTACTTCTGGCTCGCTTTATTCATCGTCAGCCGTAAGCTCCTTTCCAATTAATTTATTAAAAATCCATGCGCTGCCCTTTCGTGGGCAGTGCATCGTCAGCTCCTAATCATCCGGCCGCTTCCTCATTACGTATTGTCAGTATGCCTACACCAGCCGCCAGACGTGCTGGACCGTGGCTTGGGCACGTACGTAGTACTGCCGGACCCCCCCCTCCCAACGTCGACAGCAAAGTTCTGTAAAAAAACCAGAAATTTTTTGGGAAAAATAGACAAAGTGGTAGGAGGTTGGAAAAATCTAGGGAAGATCCGTAAATGGGGGAGGGGGGGTCGTATTTGAAAGTGGAACTAGGGGGGTCGTATTTCCCAGGAAATGATCAGAATGCAATTGCGTGCCCTGCTTCTCACACCTCCGCCACTGCCATGACTTGAATACCATTTGACAATCAGGCGGGGCGTGTCAGGAGCGGTGGAATGAGCCCGCCCCACTGCGTGACTCCACCAATAGTAACCTTACAGTAATTCAGGAAGAAAACAGCCAAGGGTGAAAAGTGCCGCCGGTGGGCTCATCCACGCCTACCGACACCACTCCCCTTCACCGACTGCGATGATATCAATCGAAGAACTTGCATTTTAATCAGTGTGGGAGTAAACAGTATGCTGCATAGTGCAAAACATGTATCGCCTGTGCTCCCGTTGATCATCGAGTTCCGGTAACGCCTCCATTCGTCCCTGCAACGTGCAAGAGTTGCCCCAATGGACTCTCTCTGCTCGAGGGACACGATGAATATACCATTCGTTCAGAGCTTTCACGAAGAAGTCTGACCATCGCATAGGCGGTCGTCCAGGCGTTCGCTTGACATCCCGTGGAATCCAGTCGGTGATCGCTCTGGTCCAGCGGTCGTCCTCGAAACGCATGACGTGCCCGGCCCACCTGATCTTCGAAACCTTGGCAAATGCGGCTGAGTCTCTGATCCTCGATCGTTAGTGCCGAGCTTGGATTCCTTCTCTCACGCGCGTCTAGCGGGAAACTCGGAGCATCGCACTTTCGATGGCGCAACGAATGGCGCTAACCGCATATTGTTCACTCCCAGACTGCATAAAATGCACGTTTTCTATCGCCACTATCGGTGAAGGGGGTGATGTCGGGAGGCATGGACGAGCACTTGTTACTACTGGTTGCAAAACATGTAATAAAATAAAATAAAGCACTGCACACAG
>MU947037.1:0-10526 GCA_036418165.1 Cooperia oncophora
AGAGTTGTGCAAATGTTTCGCATTCGCGAGATAGTTTTGCCTTTCAACGGAAACGGAAATTGTGCCTAAATATAAAACGAATGGTTTGTAAGCAGTTTGAAGCATAGTTTTTAGTGGTCCCATGCACGGGAACCCACTATAACTCTTATATCCAATGTACTCCATGTACAACTGCATCTTCTAGGCTGCTTCACACTTTGCGGCAGCCATTTCCACCAGCGATTAATAGCGTCCACCAACGTTCCGAGCGTCCAGTAGCATCAGCGCCTAGGTAAGTATAGTCGTCGATCTAGCGTCTGCTAGCGTCTACCAGCAACTAGCAGCGTCCAGGAGTAAAAAGTACGGGGCAATAGGAGGGTGGCAGACAGCTGGTAGAGAGTGTGGGGCAATAATACCATCTGCTACCCTACTATCGCTCCGTACTCTCCACTCCCAGACGCTGCCAGTTGTAGGTAAACGCTGGCATACTCTAGATCGATATCTATATTTTCATAGTCGCTGACGCTGCCGGACGCTCTGAGCGTTGGTGAACGCTATTGGTCGCTTATTCACTATCCTGCAAAGTATGAACGCAGCCTTATACGCACACTCTTCTTCGCCCAGTCGCTCTCATAAACGTGGACACACCCTGTCATAGCGCGATGATGCGGCTGTACTGTACTCCTCTATGAGCTTTTTGAGCAATCTTAATTTTTCGCGGCTGCAAATTTGAGTTCAATCGAACCATTTTTCTTGCTTCTCTACCGGTCCTCGATTATTTGCTACCGGTTTTGCTACCGTCACACTCTAGCCCTCACTGAGTCGAAGTAACTGATTGGACACCGCATTTTGTGAGTGGTACTGGCACTTTCTCTGTTTTTTTTTCTCCGGGTTGCCGTGAAAGATATATGCAAACTTTCGCAGAAACCTGTGCAGCCTGACAAATGACCCAAAGAAGAACAGCACAGCTGAGTGCATTTCTGTCGGCAAAATCCCCTGCTGCTTCATGCGTGTCCTAGAGTGTCTTGCTCCTGCGTGTGCCACCACATTCTTCTGTAGTATGCTCGTAATGGTGCTCCTTAGCGTTATAAAAGTGGACTGCAGAATCAGTGATAACTTCAATCGCTGTTCTTCTTTACGACTTCACTGGCCACAATTCAATTAGAAATAGTTTGCTAAACGGTTCGAAATGAGTTCGGTACTTATGGGGAGAAATGAGTTGCGCATCATTTGCTTAGAGTCTAACAGTTGAGCTCCATCTGTAATATTGTCTCCGTGAACTTTCCAGTGCAGCAGTTTTCGCAATTAGAACTGAACAATGTTCATGTTTACTTATCGTAAGCTCCTGCCACTCATCGGTAGTATAGTATTACCGTCACCAGCTAATTCACTTCTTCAAGAGCATATACATTCGAAATCCCTGAGGTAGGCGTGGCTGCGTACTTCAACTAAACGTCGTGGTGGCTGTGCTTTTGGAGAGATATTTTCATTTTGACCCGAATATGGTCGTGTCTCTATCCAACAAAGAACAAGATGGCAGTTGCCTCAAATTGATAAATCCCACGAATAACCAGTTCTGTGCCATCTCAGAATGCCACGCCTACCCCACTTCAGGGATAGAGTATACACGCACTCTCGCACGCACGCATATACGCAGGGAGAAGAAGTGAGTGAGACGGCAGTATTTCCAACGCATGAGAAAGCGAGGGCCAAAGAAGACGATATACAACGAAATCTTGGCACAATGTAAGCCCTTGCGACAACCTTGGAAGCTGACAAATCATACTGAAATACTACTTATATAGTGCCGCGATCAAGCGGAAACCGATCATGACATTAGTATTTCAGTGACCATTTAAAAGGTAAAACATACCGGTTCGTAAGGTCGATGATTGAATAGTCGCATCTGGAGTGGTTATTTTATGACGAGTTTGAAATCTCTGAGGCTATCGAGTACAATGTGAAGAGAGGTAGCGATTTTAACGAGCAATGGTCAGAGTTGGTAGCACGGGCTTATCGTGGACCTAGATTGCAGCGCTAATCCAAGCAAATTGAGACCGGCTTACCGTTTGACAGGTGCTGCCGGAAAAATCGCTCCGCCAAAGTCTGTGTTTGATGTTTGACGTGATCGCACTTAACGACAGCCTGGATGCTTGATCAGTGTTAAGGCGGTTGTTAAGATTTCAGACGAACTGCCTATAGCCAGCCCCAAAATGCTCTGCGTTAGAGGGGTAGGCTAAAATGAACGACCACCATTCACGCACAAATTGATCCAAAGCTACGAAGACCCCGTGGGTTCTTACTTTGGTACAATGCTTCCAGGAGATGATGGAGTGATGGAAAAACTACAAAGATAGAGTAGTGGAAGAACTACAAAACTACTCTGAATGAGGATGGGAAGGAGTAAGGATTGGATACAAGTGGTAAAAAGGCGAGATATGCTTACCGCAAATGCAAAAAGCATTGTTTGAAAAACCGACTTTCACAGGCTGCAACAGGGTAGCTTTCAAGCCTTCAACTCCACTGTCAATTCTACACAACTAGTTGCGAGTAAGAGCGGAGAAGGTGCATCGTCTTCAAAGCAAAAATATCAAGTTGTGTAAGAAGACTTCGCAGTTTTTTCACCATATTCAAACAAATTTCTTTACAGAAACAATTTCAGTCAAGTACATGTTGACAACCATTAGGTTGCCCGGAAAGTTCTCAGCGTTTTGAGTGTTTCACTTTAAACGACCATAACATTCTTAATACTCATCGGATTCAATCGAAATAAGCACCGTTCGAATCAGCACACTTTTGCCAATGTGACACCATTCGATAAATCCCATCAAAGAAAACTGGGTGGTAGAGAATTCACGAAGTCCATGTAGGCTTTTTTACCTGGTCCTGATTGATGAAGTATTCTCCAACAAGGAAGTTCTGAAAATGTTTGAAAAGGTGATGCTTGGTGAAAGGTCTGAAGAATATGGCGGGTGAGGTAGAACTTCAACCTCCAATTCGTTCAATTTATGGATAGTGATTTGTGAAACGTGTGGGCGGGCGTTGTCATGCAAAAGAATCGGACCCTTTCTGTTGACAAGTGCTGGCTGCAGCTGACGCAATTTTCGTCGATTTCTTCACAGTAGGACTCTGCTGTGATGGTTTGGCCTGGTGACAAAAAGTTATAGTGGATCACACCAGCCGACCACCACACTGTGACCATAATCTTTTTTTCGTGAGGATTCGGCTTTGGAAATTGCCTCGGTGGTTCGTCGGCATCCAACCACTTTCCGCAACGTCTTCGAACCCTGCCTCGACGGTCACGCCTACTTGTCAGCGCGGACATAGATTTTCAACACATGGCCGACTCCGCCCAGTCTTTAAAGGGTTTGTTGTTTCGAAATTTCATAACTTTTCAACTTTTTATTTCACATCCACTCTTTGCACAGCGAAGATACTCGTAACCGCGCATTCATGCTCCGGCAATTCAGGCTCCGCCCCCTTGGCCACGCCCACTTGCTTTTTGCGGAATTTTGATATTTTTTCGAAATTTTGCATTTTTGGAGTCCACTATGAGAGGCTCCGCCCACTTCGGAGAAGCCCCGCCCACTTTTCAAAAATGGTGCAAATCGGCAGTATAGAGCCTTGGCTTGCATGCTAGGGTCTCGTCCGTCACTCGGAACAAATAAATCAGGCAAAGTTTGTTCCTAATGACCAGCAATACCCTTGCCATGCAAGCCATGGCTCTATACTGCCGATTTGCACCATTTTTGAAAAGTGGGCGGGGCTCCTTCAAAGTGGGTGGAGCCTCTCACAGTGGGCGGGGCTTCATGGAGCAGTCCAAAAATGCAAAAATTTTGAAAAAATATCAAAATTCCGCAAAAAGCAAGTGGGCGTGGCCAAGGGGCGGAGCCTGAATTGCCGGAGCATGAATGCGCGGTTACGAGTATCTTCGCTGTGCAAAGAGTGGATGTGAAATTAAAAAGTTGAAAAAGTTATGAAATTTCGAAGTTCGCAAAACCCTTTAAAGACTGGGCGGAGTCGGCCATGTGTTGAAAATCTATGTCCGCGCTGACAAGTAGGCGTGACCGTCGAGGCAGGGTTCGCAGTGGTGTCTGGCGTGATCTGGTGGGTGAACTGCCCGGTCTAAAAAGAGTGGTGAATTTGGTTTGAAAAGTGGTGAATTTGCTTTGAAAAGTGGTGAATTTGCTTTGAAAAGTGGTGAATTTGCTTTGAAAAGTGGTGAATTTAAAGTGAAAATGGTATAATTATTATCAATTTGGTTGTCTTATAATCATTCATTTATGTTGATGATATAGGCTTTCTTTGAATGATCTTCTAAGGAACAGAGTACGAACTGACTGTGCTGCTGATTCCATCTTTTGACATTTATTTGTGTCCTTTAACTTTGAGCGAGCGATGGTAATCTCAATAATTCTCAGTGGCGGTAATCTCGATGTATGGGGTCGTCTTGGTCAGTTCGCTAAAAAAATCAGGGTCAAACTGCCACTGTTCTCGCAAGCAGGTTGAGTCGGACTCTAGTTTATTCTCGTCTATCTCATAATCTACTTTGTTCAAAAGCTATCACACAAGATTATAACAATACCTGGGCTGACTTCAAGTCTTTTCTTTTCGTCCAGAATGATCTTCCAACTGTAAAAATAACCTTGATCAGCCGGTAACTGTTGCGCGTCGTTGCTATTATTCTTTACTTGCTGTTGTAACAGCAAATGAAAATCCTGCCTGTTGGGCAAGTTCAGCAAGTGCTTATTCATCTGAGTGGTTTCCGCATTCGTTTTTACCCCTTTCTCTTGACACGCTTATTTCGTGTTTCTTTGACAGCTTTCGAATTTGAGTGAACTCGAAACTCATGGGGAAATTCCGGATTCAATTACTGGCGCTTCCACTCCATCTTAAGAGTGGAACTTTTTCAATTCAATTCACTTGCAAGATTTGTTCAAGCTTATAGCACAAATTGTGAAGTAGCAGAAGTGCAAAATGATCCTCCACATTGCTCTGCCCCTGCCATTGCTTATTCTTTAGCTTGTCAATACATCTCAAAGCCTCACTGCCACTCAATTTCCATTTTCATTTTATTTTTTCATATGGCATGCCTTTTGCACAATCTGCTTTGAACGTCCCCATTTTTCGTCAACTACATTCCCTTTTCAGTACTCTGTCATCCCACTTTCACTGGGTGGTTTCGGATATGACGGAACAATTATGGTTCGTCTGAGGCCATATATAGAGCAAACCATCCGTGTTCTTATACTATATCTTCACCTCATGCCCGGCCCTCCTTTACTAATCTAACAGAGCGGCTGGAGCTGCAGCCTTCTAGGCTAGGAGCGGTTCTGCCAGAATGACTTTGCTTGATTTGCAATAACTTTCATTTCAGATGGCTTTCTCACACTCGCGCAACAAGAAATTTCAATCATACGTAATGCTTATTTACCTCCTCGTTACTCTCTGCTATCGTCGAAATAGTGAGGACGAGTGTCAGATACACTTGGATTACCGTGAGTCAATAATATAATAATATTTTAGGGAACAACGCCGATGGATGGTGCTCTTTCCAATGCCAGGTTTTTCTCGTTCCAATAAAAAAACCATTCTTTATTTGATTTCGCACCTTTTTTGCCTAGAAAATCGTCAATATTAAACGCGCTGATCGGTGTGGTTTTCCAAAGCCATGAACCCATTTACTCGTTTCTCGGCTTCCTTTCATTATTAATGAGTTTTCTTGACTCTACTGCTAGTTCCGGGTAATGTTGCTTTAACAAGCCAAATGTGAGGAGATGCGTGATTCATTAGGTTCGGAAAAAGTCCTGCAAAAGTTTGACCGCAATTCCGGACCAATTTTCCTTCATTGAGCGACAGGCACAGGCAGTCTATGAAGTGTGGATGAGGAAGGTAAGTGCTCACCTTTTGTATGGCTTCTCGACTCCACTCTTGTAGAATTAGGGGAACCACGACGAAAAGAAGAAGGGGGCCTCATTTTCGAGTAGACGCTGATTTTCAGAATTTTTGCTTTCTGCAGGATGCAGTGAGGACCAGAGTAGGTGCTATTCAAGGGCTGCTCACTTCGGTGAATGAACTGAACTTTATCGCATTTCCTGATCGAGATCCATAACCTTTGGTGTACCCTCATCGCCACATGGGTCTTCGCATTGCCTAAGAGTAGATGGAAATTGAGGGTTCCTGAATGAAATCAGGCGCAGTGTCAGCAAACTTTTGAAGTTAGTTACAGTAGACGTTGGTCGTCACTGCTGTGCCAGTACACAGCGCCACCGTTTTGAAAAAGCCCTTCTTGGCGGGAAAGTTCTGTCACATTTTTTCAAACTAGGCTTTCTTTTTATAGAGAGGAGTGTAAGATCAAAATTGTACAGCAATGTTACTGCGGGGTCCTTGCCAGTGTTTGAGCACCTCATGGATGCCATCGCTTCACTATGCAGGGAGACACGACGCAAAGTTGGACACCATCTCAACCTCGACTTGAACTTGGGTTATGGAGGTTTTCTCGTCCGCATAACGATCGATTACGGAAGGCAACTTGCTATTAGAAGGGGCGATGTCTGTGCTACACAAGCAAGGGAGAGAGATCAAGCTCCATTGCATGAGGTACGGCTCGAACTTTTTTGGACCAAGTGCGTTGCACTATCTTGGTGAGGGCCGGCTGTGCGGACAAATTTTTCCCTCTGATCCACGATACGCCTTAGATCTCGTAGCTGCTTTGCGTACGCCTTGACCAAGGAAGCAGCTTCTTCATCCAGCAGTTTCCCGACCCATAGCTCCCTCAAGCTGAGTTTGCAGGTAACCCAAACCTCACTTCGTCATCAAAACTGTAGGCTCCCTAGGCTCCCGCCTTGAAGCGTCACTGTCGTGGTAAGGTTGCTCGATGATTGGGGGCATCGTGCTTATTCAGCTCCATCAATTTGGCATCTGCAGCACGCTGGCGTCAGGGTGGTGGGTGAAATAGTTTGTGGAAGTTGTTGGATGGGTCGGGGCTGATGGTAGCGGATAAAATCCTTGTGCATATTGCAGAAGAAGGAGCAAGAGGCAAGCGAGTGGTACTAACAGAGAGACCACTCCTTGTTGTATAAGAGCTTACATTACCGGTTACCACTCTTGGTAATGGGCAAGTAATTTGAGTTCGGAAAAGAGTGACAGAACTTTCCCGCCAACCTAATACAAAAAGAAAAAACTCAGTCACGACCATGCGGTGCGGTTTGTTAGACTGATGCCACACATGTGGCATCCGGAGAAAATTTTCCCAATGACCGGGATTGCGGAGAAACATGATAGTTGTGTCTTGGATGCGACCTAGAGGTTTGCCAAGCTCCTGGTGGGTATGCTCGGCTGCGCCTGTAGGAAGTTGAGTAAACGGCGGTCAATCTGTGCTGGTGGCCGACATATCCGAGTGCGAAAACCCCAGAGAACGCTCTCCTCTACTCAGATGTAGAACAATCAGGAGGTTTTTTCTAGAACAATTTGTTCGGAGTATTGCAGGTCTTTTTTTGCACCCTACTACAAAGTACTCCTGTCTGCCGATCAAGTATTAGCAACGATTATGAGCTTGTAGTGCGTACAGGGGGGGGGAGCGACTGGAGACAAGGCATTGGAAAAAGTCGCGCGATGCCTGTGGTCAGACAAGCCAATAGCGTTTTCAATCGTTCCTTTCTATTTCCCTCACAAACTTTCAGATGACCCATCTGATTTCTAAATTTTTCTTTTTTGAATTTCATCATCTGACACGCAGCTGCGGACCGTGTCTCTAAAATCAATGTAAATCCTCCTAAAAAGACGTTTCCCCGATTAATATATTGTGGACGGTAGTGTTTAGGTATGAACCGGTAGCTTTCGGTAGCTTTTAGGTGACTTCAGAGCAGAGAAAAGAGAGAAGTCACGGAAAAATAAAAGCTTCATAGCAACTTCAATGTACGACTTTCCCGCCCCTGCTGGCTCCATGCGAGTGAATCGATACCGAGCTGACTATTGATGTGCGTTAGCTGGATCTTATATCGTTTCCCATCATTCATTAGGCAGCGTTCATACCTTCGCGACAGCAGCGGCGACCTCGGCGATCGCCGCGATCGTCGGTACGTGGCAGAGCGCGCCCCAACGCTATTATGGACTGCTCGCTTGATAAATAAGGAAATCCAACTTGTGAGACCTTCTTGAGACCTTCTTTTCTCTTGTTAATGGCTACTAACTGATAACTTACGACTTTCTATACATAAGCGGATCTGGAATATGAGGTAAGGAGGTTTCACTTCTTTTTAGGTCGGGATAAGGCCAACTCCATTCCCTGGGTGAGCTTCTTTTTGTTTCTTTTGTTTTTATTGTTTCAATTTATACAAGCGCCTTAAAAGTTCCTATCGTCTGAACTGTTCCAACTTCCAAAACATTTATAGTTTACAAGTCGAGTTCAAACAACGAAGAAAAAAAAGAAAGAAACTCACCTAGGAACCAAAACACTAATCATTTTACGCAACATCAACAGGTGAAAACTTTATAACCTCATGTATAAGCTCGACGAATGAAAAAAGAAACAATAAAAACCTACCCTAAATGAAGCTCTCACGCTTTTTGCTCATTTCTATCCTGAATCAAGAAAGAAATAGAAAACAAAAGCCATTAAGTGGGTTCACCTTTCTTTGTGTCAAACCAAGCTTCAGTACCTAAGAAAATTGCAGTTAAAGGAAAAAAGCATGAAATTGAGTCGCTTCTTCCCAAAAGCCTTCGGAGCGCAAGTAATAGCGTTGGGGCGCGCTCTGCCATGTACCGACGATCGCGGCGATCGCCGAGGTCGCCGCGATCGCCGCTGCTGTCGCGAAGTATGAACGCTGCCTTACTGAAGTGACCTACTACCGATAAAAGCGGAAAAGTAGCATTGAAACGAAACACCGTGCTCGCCAGTCAAACCATGAGAACGCGGTTCGGACTAATTGGACATGGAAGGGATCCTCAGGAAGTGACTGAGAGCTTGAGATAATTGCACCGCACGGTCTGTCTGTGTGTCATCGCAAGTTACACCTCTTGGTTTGTATCCAGCCAGCTAGTGCACGGCATTTTATCATTGGGGACCGCCATACTGAGCGCATTGGATCATTTTATCATTTTCCATCACCATTCGTCAGTGATTTCCCCACTCTCTTCGGTTGTTTACGCGATAAGTAACCTGCGGCACTATACTCTTTACTGCCCCAACCATCCGGAATTGAGCCAGTTTTTGACCGACTTTTTTCTCCGCGAGCAAATCCGGTTCAAAGGTTGCAT
Source organism: Cooperia oncophora (assembly GCA_036418165.1). Taxonomy (NCBI): domain Eukaryota; kingdom Metazoa; phylum Nematoda; class Chromadorea; order Rhabditida; family Trichostrongylidae; genus Cooperia; species Cooperia oncophora. The sequence goes on from MU947037.1 coordinate 9,238, forward strand.
CCTGGAGTGGATTGACGTCCTGACTACGTATATCATATTCGCTTGACCGGGAACTTCTTGGAGCCCACGCCACGGAAGCCGGGTGGTTTGGGGCATTTCGGTGGCAGCGGGCGCCTTAAGGTTTCGTGCCGAGTGAATGTGATATTCAGGTGCAGACTACACCCTGGACAAAGTTTCAGGCGAATTTGTTGATTCAAAGCAGTTTTGACGGCGCGTGTGGCGCCGGCGGCAAGAGCTTTCGTGCCGATCGGATGTGATAATTCATGTCCAGGAGGTCAAACAACTCCAGGGAACAAAGTTTTAGCCAATTCTGCCAGCGCAGAAAAAAGTCAGGTCAAAAATGGCCTGTTTTGGAAGATTAGGGTAGTAGATGGTGAATACTGCCGTGTCTCTTGTAATCGAAAAAATGTTTTGGCAAAATTAGAACGCAAAGTGAAAGCTAAATCAGTCGGATAAAAAAGTGCATAGAGACAGATTTATGACACACATCATGTGTATCCACGTGGTCCGGATTGGATAAACGAGATTTGCAGCCCCGTCATAAGGTCGTATCGAAAAGAAACAAGTTTACGGTGACTATGGGACTGATTCCATGCGACGTTTACTGTTTTAGATGAAGACAACTCGAGAAACGTTAACTTAGCAACATCGACAGTGAGCTTTAAGAACCGTTCCGAAATGGTACCTCCCTTTGTGCGCCTGAGAGAAGCTTTCCTGGTAACCAGTCACTCTGCAAAATGAGCTGTAATATAGCAATTGCCAGAATGGACGTCATTCTGTAATTGAAAAAAAATTTAGATTTCGCACAAGTACAACTTGGCCACCTGCCAAATCGAGAAGATAATGAGCACGTTCCGCTCCGCTATGTTCTGTTATTTGAATCGAAAAGAGGAGTTCCTGTCTACCGGACGAAGTATAAGCACTGAACACTGGCTAACTGCGTGCGTTGTCTCTGAATTACTATTTGCATTTGCAGTTCGGCCGCCGACTTTGGCGGATCTTTCTCAAAACGAGCGAGAGTCTCAGAGCTCGTGGTGAGCAAAATCTTACAAGGGTGGTCGTTCAGGGCGTGGTGCGCTTTTCGAAAACGGTTTTTGCATATTGTAGGGGCTCATGCAAGGACCTGAAAAGTGTGCTTCATTTTCGCTGCGCGCTTCCAGGAAAGGTAAAAAACGAGTGAAAAGAAATCTTTGGAATCTGCTTCGTTCTGGGCCTCTATGCGGCGTAGGTCACTTGCAACTTTGACCAGTTGCTGAGTGGGGGTCCTTATAAAGGACTATTTGAATCAA
>MU947045.1:0-20821 GCA_036418165.1 Cooperia oncophora
CCTCTCCCCCACCTCTCGATGGAAAATCTCTTGGGTGAAAAACCGGAAGTGGGAAATGTGAAAATGTGTGGGTGAAATTGGTAGGTAGATGTTGGGGAAGGGGGGGGTCGTACCGAGACCCTCATTTAGGTGGGGGGGTCGTACTGACACCACTATTTCACACATCACGATGCTGTACCCTGTTCTCAAGTGATCGTTGGACCGTTGCAACTACTAATTTGATCTCAATCAACATAAAGCTTGTTTCGAACCTTTCTTCAGTCCAACAATCCGGTAGAGCGCGGGTAATCGAGTCGCTGGTTATGAGCCCGGCTTCATATTTTATTTTCAGGTTGTTTTGAAAAGGGTGTTGCTTTCAGATCTCATTCATGCTCCACTCGTTGGCGTTTCACCACCTCTGTTCAGTTTCACCAGAAGATGCGAAAATGTCGGCATGGCTCGCTTTGCATTCGCTTGGTTAGTTTATCTTTCCTGGGCTCAAGTAAGTTAGGAAGAGGACGTGACAAGAGCTGGCAGCTCTAGCGTTTGTCTAGTGCTCTTAAGCAGAAGCTGCTGGAGGAAGAAGTTAGCATCTCAGTGAGAGGACGCAGACGAGCAAGCTTAGTCCTGCCGACCTCCTTACACCTTATAATCGCTATTTTAAGCTGAGGATCCCATCATTGCCAACTCGTGTCTGGTTATTATTGCACTGTTTCAGAAGCATCAGCTGCCATTACGCACAGTGAAGTATCAGAACGAGAAATTACCGCTTTACAGAAGCGAGATGATGTGAGTTGAGGTCATAGTTTCTTTTAACTGTGTCCTTACAGTGCTCAGTCCCTGAAGACCCTGTGCTTATGAGGTTATGCAGCTATACTTGGGACAGCTTATTGTTCCTGATAGCTCCGCGCTTGCCGCTCAGTGCGCGATACTGCGCCACAATCACGCCATGCGCCACACGGTCAACCGTACGACTGGCTGTAACCGCCTAACTAGTCGTGCGACTGGCCGTATAGCGTAGCTGATGGCGAGTGTCTGGGTCTATCCATTGTCGATAACGGAGCATGTCGACAGCAAAACCAAGTGATCATAGCATCACATTCATTACGTGCAACTTTTCGAGTGAGAGGGATGTACATTTCGCAGCAGTGGACGTGCTCTCACTTGGCAAAGGGTCACCTTTGATTAGTACATAGTGTGCTATCCTTTAAAGTTTTTTTTTCACTAGTGATGTGATAGACAATGTTCATACTAAATCAACTCAATTTTTTTTAGCTAGCTGAATATTGCGTGGACAGTCTAATACCCGCAGAAGGAGGTATTCAAAGACTTCATGCTGAAGTGTATCGAGAAGGAATAGGAAATTGCTCTGTCATCTGGCCAATTATCACTTTGAAACACATGGAGCATTTGTTTAATCGTGAGTGACTTGGGGTCATACTTTAGTCTACCGTTTTGTTAAGGGAACTGCTCAGGGTGCGTTCATACTTTCGTCAATGTTTTGAGCGTACGGGGAGTTTTGACCGTTTTGAGCGTACGCCAGGTTTTAAGCGTTTCAAGCAACTGGGAAACCATAGGTATCATCTGGCAGTTTGAGCGAACACCAGCTTTTCAGCGACTGCTCTCGAGAACTTCAAAAAACTGCTATCATACGTCCAAAACGCTAAAACGATACCTATAGTTACAGTCGCTCAGAACGCTGACTCAAAGTGTGAACGCGCCTTACAATGGCGATATCTGCTCATGGATTGAACAGTTCAGCTAAATCTATCATTTTCTTCGATCGTCATCGTCAGTACTTTCTTTGTAGGGCTTGTACCTTTTCTTCACCGTTCCGAAGTACTGCGCACGCTAGTGTGGATGATTGGGCACGATAGCACATTTGAAGCAAGTGAGTAGTGGTTGCTGTTGATTGGTTTGTTCCAAGCGTTTTTCTACTAAACTTTCATGTTTGGCTTTTGAACGGTGTGTTCATTGACTTATAGCTGCGGATAAAGGGGCGTGTCCGGCGAGGCGGGTTTAGCGCAGCGCCAAACCCGTTTTCTACCAGATGTGGAAGAGGCTAAGCGATAAAAATTGTCGGGAAACGACTAATTTGAACAATGTGATACCCTAATACTGTGGTGGTCTTGTCGCTTGCTCGCGGAAACAGTTGGTGGAAAACTTGGCTTGCCGCAGAAAAACCTCCTCGGACACGCCCTTCATTCGCAGCGAGCAAGACTGTGTCTGTTTCTCCGTTTACTTTCGAAAATGCTTCGTAAGTCGAGAGCCAGAAAAAAAACTGGTATTACATTTTGAACCAAAAGAACGGCCGAGGTATGCCATTGCAAGGAGAAAATTCTTGTACTCTGGCAGCCTTTTCTTTCTGCGCCACTCGCAGTCTGTGAGCCGCGGCACCATGACCCAAACCGTTCTTGCAGCCTGCTGTCTTCGCCAAGGTTGGAGTGCGCGGGTTAAGCGCGCCGTCCACGTCGACTGAATCAGTGTAGTGGAAGCCCATGCGGAGGGGCGGAGGCGATACAACATGGATAAGGGACTTCAATCTTGGGAAAATGAACCAAGCGCATGCAATATGACATTCACGCGAAATCTTCACTTGAGCGGATGCCCAGTATACCAGTGTTCCACCTCAGAAATACCGCCTACTTTTTACAACTACGTTTATGAAAATTAGAGACGAGCTAATAGTTTACCTTTTCCAGTGACTTTGATCGATGATGTTATTTCCAAATCACCCATCGGCAAAAATAAGAATTTTGAGCACTGCTCCCTGACCAGCATTGACGTCAAGGTATCTTTTTTGTAGTTTTCGGGATGTAGTTTCCCCTTGTTGCCTGTTGATAGTACTCATTCAGGTGTTTCTTTTCACGTTATCATTGTGGAGTGACTCTCCTTTGCATCCTGCAAGTGTTCCTGCAAAACTTCACATTCGTGCAGACCAAATCAATTGCTGGAATGCTATTTGTCAGTTGATCAACGAGTGGGTTTTGCTTCTCGTTTTCTTTTGTTTACGTATATCGTTGGACGGTATTGTGACATGGAAGGGGGCACAAGGCTGCCACCCCTTTACCATTGTCATTTCGGCTTAGCATACCGCGGACAGCCATAGTCGCTGCGTCATGGTCTCGCAGAGGGAGACGGGCAAGCAGGGCACACCATCGCGTTGTGATCATTTCCTGAAAAATACGACCCCCCCTAATTCCATCCTTCAAGTACGACCCCCCTCCCCTCCCATGCTACCTAATACTTCCCTGGAATTTCCCAACTTCCCCTCTTTTGCCGAAAAATTCCCAGTTTTTCAGCCAAGAATTTCCCGTTGAGTGGAGGGGGGAGGGGTATATACCCAATGTGAAACAGGAAAATTTCTCAGATTTTCCCTAACCTCCTACCAGTTTTTCCGAAATTTCTCCGAAAAATTTCTGGTTTTTTCTGCAAATTTTGCTGTCGAGCGGGGCGGGAAGGGTGGAGATCGTCAGGATTTAACTATCATTTTCAACTATCGAAAATAGTTGGCAATAGTGTCTTCGGCAGTATGCTCTCCCAGACAAGACACAAATCCCCCCTCCCTCGCGGTCAAATACGACCCCCCGTTGTGATCATCACAACGATGGCGTGCCTTGCGGGCAAGAGAGTCGTAAATTGCCGCTTCATCGCGCGCGGCAATGGGCGCGACGTTTCCTTAATTTGAAAGTACCGTTTTTGATTTGAAGGCTCGGATACCATGAGTAGTCACTGTATGCCTATTTTTGGTTATACATTGTCTATGCTCAACCGACCTAAAATCGTTGTCAGTAGCAGGCGCGACGTCGCACGCAGCGCTCACTGGCGCGGCAAATTGCGTTTCTCTTGCCACATATCCATTTTCACTTATGTTTGTCTTACTCTTACGTTCACTTTTTTTTTTTTTTAACCCCCTTTTTTGTACAGTGAACAAATAGCCTATTTTGTCGTCATTAATAGTGCCTTTACAGTTCGGAGCGCGATGTCAAGTCTGGACTTCTGAGGACGCGTGTTATGGGGGGGGTTTAATGGGGGATACCCTTTTCAGTGAGGTGCGGTAAGTTGTTCCTTTAAGGAGGCTCTATGAAAAGTGAGCATACTTTTTTACAGGCGCTTTCACTTGATGTGTGATCACTATTTATAGAGGGTTGGGATAAGTCTCAGTACGCAGGCTAGTACAGTACAGTACTGTTCGCTGCGGATACCCCACAGGTCACAAGCTATGTGAAAACATTCGACGAAATTCGAGAGATTTATCGAAATAAAAGGCTTAATAAGAGAAAGGTTGACGCTCATGTACCTCTTCTGGGTACTCTGCAGATGCTCGAAGGTGGCCGGAGGCAGGGTACGCCATCGTTGTGATCATCACAAGGGGAGGGGGTCGTACTTGACCGCGAGGGAGGGGGGTCGTATTTGGTCAGAGAAAATTTTTTTCTTGTTAGTTGATTCTCGTTTTCACGGACGCTGTAAGGGGGGGGGTGTATTTGGTCAGTTCACCGGACGCACTAACTATTTTTCGACACTTGAAAATGATAGTTTAATTTCTGACGACCTCCCCCCCCCCGCTCGACGGCTCGGTTCGATGAGGAAGGACAGAGGGCTGGGAGGGGGGTCGTACCAACTCCCAAAAGGGGGGTCGTATTTTAGTATGGAATTAGGGGGTCATAATTTTGAATGATCGCAACGCGATGGCCTGCCGTGGCCGGAGGGCTGAATTTGGCAAGGCGCACGCCGTTCTTCACAATAAATGGAATACGGGCAGTGATGGTAGTTGGTGGAAAGCGGGATGATGCCGCACCAAATCCAACCCCCTGAAACGCTTAAAGTATTTGCAGCGAACAAAATGCATATGAGCTCCAACTACCATCCTATTCACCTTCGCTGTTTTGATAGATTTTGCGAATTCGTTCACGTATCTCCTGACCTGTGGGATGTCATAGTAGTTGGGATCAGTACCAATGGGGCCAAGATGCTTATAACTGTCATCTTGTGGGATAAAAATAGGAAAAGGGTAATTGCGATGACTCTTATCTTCAGGTTTTCCGTTGGTTGGAAGTGAGTGGTGAAAATGATTGTGAGAAAATGATGATGCTTTACGCTACAACGATAAGTGATACCATAACAGGGTAAGTGTCTGATGTCATGGAATTGATTTTTCCGTTACTGGCGCGCGTTCGTACTTAGCAAATTTGGTAGAGACAAACAACTGCCTGAAAATCCACATTCTTGTGGTCTCGAAACTTTTTTTATTTTTTTCCGCGGTTCATAAGAATAGAGTTCTAGAGTAAATAAATTTTTAAGCCTTTTTCCGTTTTCTCTACTTGGAAGTGTTCGAAAAAGGTGCTCGAAAAATAGGCTACGGTAGGAGAAAGATCTCATGAATACGCTAGGTGGCTAGGATTTTTATTGCTCGAACTGCTCAGTTTTTCCGCGATTTTTTTTTGGTGGGGGAAAGGGGAAGTGGTCAACATCAGTTGTACCCTGTACATTTTCCTGAAAAAAGAAAAACTTTACTCCAACCGATATCAGTGTCGCTAAAGGCTCTTCAGAGAGAAAAATTGACTGACGCTTTAGTAGGACGAGCTATTGATGGATTTTTATGTGAAAAAGTTTGTGAACTTCTTTAGAGCGCATCCCTTCCGGAAAAGATGTGATGAACTTTTTCCTGATGGTATTCATGACGAGGAGGAGATGACAGTTGATGAAGTGGATGATATAGAAGAACACGTCTCAAGGTAACTCATGTTTTATAACACACACTGGTGTCGAGCAGGGTACAGTGTAGTTGTGTGAAACACATACGGGGAAGGCGTAATTTCGGCGGGGGGAGGTCGTATGTGGCTTTGACCAGAAATTTGGCGCGTTGGGAGAAAAATTTTTAGCATTTGCTGACTCTGGTTTTTCCCTACTTCATGTGAACTATAATTCCCCTTCCCCTCGCCTTCCTCTCTCGACAGCAAAATTTTTGGGTGAAATTTTGGGTTAAAGTAGGGGAATTTTCGGGAAATTCCGGAAAGTGGTAGGAATTTGGGGGGGGGGGGGGGAATCTGGGAATTGGAACTCTCCCTTCCCGTTAGACCATTGGCTTATATACTCATCCCCTCGTCCCCCTCCCCGCTCGAGATAAAAACTGGGAAATGGGGGAAATTGATAAGTAGGTGCTGGGAAGGGGGGGGGGGTCGTACCAAAACCCTCCCTCGAAAGAGGGGGGGTCGCACTGGCACCACCATTTCACAGATCACGATGCTGTACCCTGATGTCGAGTCAGCTCTCTTCCCCTTACCCTTGGTTCAGTCCTAAACGCCAAGTAAAGGATAAAGGATTAAGTTTCATCGTTGATCAATCGTCCTCTTTGGGGTGTGGCACGCATCCAGTTCCATTCAGGACCGTAGTGGCTTATTGAATGCGATGCGGAATATACAATGACTTGCGGGGCCCAGCGATGTGCAGTCAGAGTATATTCCTCCCATACAAACCTGGTACCAAGTTACTGTCCCCGTCCCCGGCGGTTAGAAGGTTTGGTTGGCTTAAGGCAGCACCCGCGTTCAATTTGATGAGTCATGCGGCTCAGATAGTTATCACAAGGTATATAGGACCCCATGCTGCGCGAGTTCTCACTTGTTGATATCAGCTGTTTTCCCTTATCACCTCACTCTCACCATTCGACGTGGAGAGAGCAGCAGAACAACCGCACCATCAGGCAACCATTAGAAATGAAGTTGGGCGTAGTGGTCGCCAGGTGGGCGGGGTGGCCGACTCTTCACGAGGGGCGCGCTATTCTCTCGCATTTTTGTTTGCGAAACTAGTCGTCCACTATCCTCATAGGGTTAGCTACGATATCCCAAGAGAGCGTGGAAACAACAAATGAACGCGGGCGCTGCCTTCAAGGGGAGCTGGGGTTTGACCCTCAAATGTGAGCGTGCTTCCAACTAGACTGCCTCTCCCTTCGAAATAAAGGAAGAAAAGAGCGCGCTTGTCATTGTGAAACTATTAGTTATTTCAACCTTTACTACCACTATTGAGGTACCTCGCCAAGGATTTCCTCATGAAAGGGCAGTTTGGAGAAGCTGAACGTAGGCTTGTTTATGCAAAATCTTTGGCCAGCAAACAACTTCTGATCAAGGTATTTTGCTGATCTGAACTACTGTTCCGCTAAGGCAATGTGATTGTTTAGGTATATCAAAGCTGGATAAAGCATGGACACCTTGACGAACAAGAACATGACGAGCTATCGAGGAGATTGCGAGAATTAGAGGTATTCACTTTTACAATAGAGTGCTTTTACAGTGGTCAGATTGAAGTAATGCGTTTCAAGAACATCAGCATCAGAAGGTTTTCCCCTGATTTCTGAAACCGTTTTCAGTGTGAGTGTCGTAAGATGGACCTGCATGAAAATACTCCTACAACATCGTCTCCAGTTTCATCCGATTCAGGTAGTGAAGGTGAATATTCTGTAATGTTGCTATTATGTTGACTATTCTCTACAAGATGCTAGACTGACTAGACTTAAAGACACATTCTGCGATAGCAAAAAGGTTTGGTTTCTGGCTCACATATGGATTCTTGGATGGAAAGTGCCTTATGAGTCAAGAAAAGAGCGGACAAAAAGTCAGAGACTCCCTAATAAGTCCATAGATTTATACTAGTGCCAAAGGAACCGAGACATTGTCGGGCGGGGGGCTAGAGGCAGAGGATCAAAAGAGGAGGGGCAAGCGAGAGAGAGAGAGAGAGAGAGAGAGAGAGAGAGAGAGAGAGAGAGATGTAGTTAGTCTTACACGAAGTGATAACGCACCGCGCCTTTGTATTCGTAGACAGAGACCGCTGGCATATCTTGCCCCAGATCGGTGAGGCAACTTCCGCTGGTGGTTCTCCATCGCGATGTGTTAGCTTGGAAAATCCATGAATGTGTAAGCCCTGAAGCTGCATTCATACCTTGGAATACTAGAGATGCAGAGAGTCGTGAAATATGGGCAGTCGGATAATATGGGTTTAGTTTACTCTATATCGCAGAGTTGTGGAGGGCGTGTCCACGTACTTCACTTGATCTAATCGTAGGTTGCGCTTTTGTATTTTTGTATTCTATTTGGGACAAATGTCACTGTCTTGTGCTGGACAAAGACGTGATTACAGTGATATCAAAACGGCATTATTCCATTGAGAGCGCAACCCCCTCCTTGCAGTGAATTGCGCAGCCACGCCCTACGCAGCTCTAGGATATGGAGTGTCTGTGTAAGTATCGATCGAGACTCCGCGAGAGGATTAGACTGATCTTCGTTTCTCTGATTGGGTGCAGCCAGTCGATACATATCGGATTCTCAAATTTCAACGTGTCGGGTTACCCTTATAAAGAACCAACAACGTGCCCCAGTTCTTCAAAGGGTTTGATCTGTACATTTATTTGCTTCTATGATAGTGTGGGATTATTTTTTCTTTTAGTTTTGTGTAACTTAATATGTTTAGAAGGCGATCAATGCATAATACCAGTGTTGCCAGTCAATCGCAAACTACAAGTTGATTCATCAACGAACACCCCGAGTCGTGGTTATACGGTAGGTGGTCTCATAAGAAAGATACAGCAAATTATTTCTTTTGCTCGTAAAAAATTACCGTATTCTTTTTAGTCATCACCGCCGTGCGATCCTGATGAGTCTTTCTTTTCTGTGAAAAGCGATCATACGAATGTTGCAACATCGGATCGCTCCTTCGCCAGTGCAATAGCGAGCCCGTCTGAACAAAAAAATACTCCTAAAGCTGGCGAAGAGACCAAAAGCATCGCTTCTGATGGGAAGAAAGTCCAAGAATCAAAGAGCACGGGAAGTTTAACCTCAGGCACACCTAGAGGAGAGACGCATGCTGTTCTTTCGATGACAGATAGTCATTCGATAAGCGTCATCATACCAGATGATCACCGAGGAGAAAAATCCGAGGAGGTAACAGTGCCTGGTCGCTCGATATCAGGATCACCAAAACCTCCTGGTCAAGGAATGTCGCCTAGTGTGATCACCTCTACCCCTGTTACGTCGGCTAGGGCAACTGTTTCACCGGCGATCACTACTAGTACTTCCAGCCTACCACCTATTGTGACAAACTCACCTTTTGGAAAGTTCATTGCAAGCAAAGAGGCTGCCACATCGTTCTGGAAGTCTGGAAAACCAGTTGCACCCGTGTTCGGGGCAGTTCCACCTTGTATCAGCGCACAAAAGTCTGATCAGAAAAGTCCAGCAAGTGGTGCGACTATACCGGCGGGTTTGAGTCCCCGTTCCGTGCCGAAGACGACCATACAACCGCCATCGATTCCGGTTCCCTTCGGAACTCCAGGAACTGTACAAGCTCCTTTCTCATCGACTGGACCACCGAAAAATGTCGGTTGGACTTCTGGCTTCGTTCCGCCATCCGTGGTAAGTGCTAATCTTCTGGTTTTTTATTAATTACATCACAATCGTTGAATTGATAATCTTCTAGACTCCGATTCCCTCAATAAGACCTCCGCACAGCAGCCATGTGTCGCCTCATCACGACATCAGTGCTATGGAAGAGTTCCCTCATGATGACGAGAATTGTGGGTCGAGTTGTTGATCGTTTTTTTTACTTTTTATTTGTTCAATGACCGTGAGCGGATTTGCAAAATACAACCCCTTCCCCCCAGTCCAAGGTTGCTTCTCTCTTAGGTCTCAGGTCTGGTTGCTTCTCTCACCCCACCTACCGTCTCCCTAAATTTTCCCCAACTTCCTTCCGCTTTTTCGAACATTTCTCTAAAGATCCTTCTAATTTTTCCTGAACCTCGGCGTCCGCCGTTGCAAGGCCAGTGGAAGGGGGGGGGGGGAGTGCAAACAAGAAAAATCAACAATTGAAAACGTTCTCTCAAAGTCAAGTAGGACCTACCCCCTAAGTGCAGTAATTGAAATTTGACTCACCTCGCTGGGCCATCCTACGATGTGGCGCACATCGCCCGGTCTACAATATTTAGAGCCACTTTTCAGCCAAAGTCAATCAGCCTTGCTTTTCGAAATCACACTAACTTAGCAGAAAATTATTTTGCTACGTAAAAATAGCATTTTCATTGATCAAGAGGTGTTTTCAGTTTATGATAATTTCCTCATTGAATTATGCAACAAGAAACTGGAGAGAGCGAAACATTCATCGGTAGGTTGTTGAAAGCTTTTATCGCATCTCTACGTTTTTTGTTATCTGCAATTCATTATAGATCAATACTGACGATATTGGAGCGCTACAGGAGAAAATGGCCCAGATCCAGTGTTCAGCTGAGGAACGTGAATATATGGAACTGCATTTCAATTCGCTACATCGTAATGTTGTCTTAAAAATCTTGACCTCTACTGTAGAACACCTCTGCTGGAGGAGCATTGCTTCTGCCCTCCGTAACTCTTTTCATTCCGAGACTGGAGAGACAAGGAGAGAGAGAGAGATCTGTGCTAGTTTCAATCCGCTAAACGAGAACTCTATCGAAGAATCCTTTTCTTTTGTTCAAATGCTCGTTCAGGCTCAGGCCGTTAGTGACTCTCTTTAGGGCATCTGAGCAAACCTTAACGTGACCCTTTTTTCGCAAAATGGGATTACTGCGTCCACCTTGTAATTCGTTATTGAGCCTCCCCTACTCACCTATTATAATCCCGGGCATGCCTCAAGCTGATAGCGAAGGAAACCAGCCCTGGTGATATAGTAGTTAGCAGCGCCTCCAGTGCAATACTGCTACGGAAAGCAGCAGTTTTCAACTCAAGTAAAATTCTCCTGAGATTTTCGCTGCTTTTTTGTCATCGGACCGGGCGAATCCTTTTTTGGCCAGCCGAAGAGCTAGCTTTATGTTTCTGGTGTTAACTCATTCCAGGTATAGTTGATTTAATTCTAATATTATTCAAGGAATATTCTAGGCCACCACAGCGTCATCGAAATGAGTGTACAGAACACAAAAAAAAAAAAAAAACAAAGTGAGGTGAATCACGACAAGCCGAATCTTTGACGGCTGGGCTTTGGGTTTAATTTTTGCAGTTTTAGTAAACTTTTTAGCACTTAACTCAGTTGTGATGTATTGTAGTTCATCAGTTTTTTCATCGTTTTATTTCCTTTTCAGGGGCGTCAATCAGATGCCTTGGCTGAGTTAGAACAAAGAGTCGCACAAATTCTGTTCCCACCAGCTCAGCCAGCGAAAACTGGATCATTCCCCACGACAAGCCACGCACCACTCACAGCCACTGAAGGAATCGCTATAGGAGGATCATTTGGTAGGTGTTCTTACTGAGCTTTTAATTGCATCTATGACAATATGATAGCTTATCAAGCTTGGTTTCAGTTTACTGTTTAACTTCGCGTTGGTTTTGGTTAATAAATTTTTTTTATTTAAGCAGCAACTTCGAGTTGTGCAGACACGCTTAGAACATTCAACAGTATATTCCCACCTACGAATGTCACTGTGAAGCCTGCAGACCCTTGCAATCCACCAGCGAATACCGTTTCTGGTGGTTTTGGCACTCCGCAAGGTTCGTTAGGGTATTTCTATTGATTAGTGAAGCTGGTAATGTATGGTTTGCCCTGGAACCTATTTCATAGAATGTTTTGTATCCGATTTTCATGATAGATGGTGTACGGATTTCAGCGGGACTGTTTCCAAGTTCTGGTCAAGTCCAATGGGATCGAGTTCTGAACCCTCTGCAGAAAATGGAGCAATGTGAGTTACGGTCATTGGTTTCGGATTAGAGATGAAAAATTTGAAGTTCGTTCCTATTAAAGGCAGTTGGCACATAAATTCCCCAAGACGACTAGGATCAATACTCCTGGCAGGATAGAATTCCGCGACCCTGGGCAGGCGCTGCATAGCGGTTTCCCTGAGGAAGGTGCCCTCGAGGAGGGTGCTTTTATAAGGGCCCTATCAAGCGACAACTTTTATCGTCGCCAAACGCCGCGCAGCGCCCCGCCCGCCACAAAATGGACGCCGTTCTTTAAACACTCCGTATTCATTCTCCTTGCTGAGCGAATTATGAAGCGAAGGATTGGTATGAAGCGGCCGTGATGCTGCATGCATACATGGGTACACATATGCAGCCGTATCTTCGGTAGCGGTGATTGGTAAGATGCCTACGGGAAACTCGTCCGAAATCGATTTTCAAGTCACTGAGAACGGAGGCTTTTTCTTCGCAGGATTTTGACCGTTTCACTCCGTTCTTTCGCCATTTCCCCACTATACAGGGGGGGCCAAAAAAAAAAGTCATTTTGCCTCCATGACTTTCAAGGCGCTATAAGTTACACTTTATTAAATTTTTATCGGACATTTTTACTACCATATTAAAGAGCACATTAAATACTATAACGATACTCCGCCACAGCCTTCTGGAGGAGCGCCATCGAGAGATTCGGCCGCGCGAAAGTGAGTGGGTACCGGAGTTGAGCGAGATCGTTGATTTCTCCGCCACCGTAGACCACCCTCTTGAACTCCACCCGACTAGGTAACTGAGTGGATTCAGGTCAGGGGACATACTTCAATATTACATCTTCTTCAGGTACGAAACGCCCTTCCATTCGAAGTAGGCGGGAGTTTTTCCAAAACCCTTTGATTCCATGTGGTGGCACCCAAACCTGTAGCAGCACAAGGTCTCCAAGAAGGTACGGGCGACCACATGTAGGGAGGATATTCTTCTCGAGTTACTTGATGTAACCGCCAGCGCTCACCTTCAGTCGGGGTCTACGAAGAAAATATCGGTCCTCCCCTTCCGCCAGGTTACCCCGGTCCATACCATCAACTCGCGCCTCGGCGAATACGGTGAAGATGATGTCCTAGACCGTAGCGACGTTGCCGTAGCTGGTCGATGTGGGAGGTCTTGCAGATCAAGAGTACTGACCTCCAGGTAGCTATCTGTGGATGACTTCATTCAAGAAGTTTCGCAGCTGTTTGGAGGCGACGTGAATTCCAAAGGTGTTCTCCAGTCAGGCCGCGACTGGAGATGACTTCATATTTTGGCGTACATGAAGGCGATTGGCGGCAGCGTGCTCCAGCTTATAGAGGAAGATCTTGGGTATCTTCCACTCTGGTACTCATATCCACTTCCCCTGTCTGGGCTGCGAAAACTTCGTTGATATGTGGCTCGGCCGAAATGACTTTTTTTTTTGGCCCCCCCTGTATATGCTCTATATCGATTTTAAGGTCTAAGTAGAAAACCATCGTGCCAACTGCCTTTAATTGTTTGAATTTTTCGCCATGGCACTGCCGCAAACGAAGACAGACAGATAAGTAATGCGTCTATAGAAAATCGAGCGGTGAGGAAGCATAGAGAACCGGGAGTTTTAATTCAGCCAGGGCATGTTGTAAGTTGGAGATCCCCAAGGGGTGGGGGGATTGTATTTGGTCGTTAGAGGGCCTGACCATGTTTGCCATCGAGAAAATTCTCTTCTGTTCTGGACTTTTCTCAGTTTTTTTTTTCGTTTCATGTGCGATATACACGCGCTCGACGGCAGTTTTTCCAAGGGGGGGGGGAGGAGGACAGTGAATGAATAAAAAAAAACCGTAAAGGAGAGAATACCTCCTTGCGAAAAACCACCCCCCCCCCCCTAGAGCATTGAAATACTCATGTTTCGAAGTATCTCTTAGCCTACGAGATCAAAATAGCATGCAATCCGGGCAAAACTGGCAAAACTCTCCTGACTATTTACCAAAACTCCTGACTATTTACCAAAACTCCTGACTATTTACCAAAGGCTTCATCCGAAAAGGTATTTCCTCGATATTAAAGGCTAATTTCCGGGAGAAAAGGTCGGTAGCATGCTGTCTTACGTGAACCAATCTTGTTGCTTATCACCTAGGGGTTCAACTTGTGTTTACAGACTTGTTCGCTGCGGATGAAGTGGGCTAGTCAAGCGCGTCAACGTCAGCGCGATGGTTGGCGCAACGCCAAACCCGTTTTCCCACCACTATCAAGTCATTGTTGCCTGCCTCTCTCGCTTCAGATAACTGGTGGAGAACGTGGTTCGGTGGGGCCGCGACAGTTTCTATTCCTGCCTGACAACGCCCCCTTCATCCGCAGCGAACACGACCGGATAATTGTGGCAAGATATTCCTTGTGAATTTTGATTGGTGATTGCTCATCCATTTCTGAGCATGTTTCCAGCTTACAGTTTCATTTGCAGTAGCTCGTCATCCCGGCAGTAGTGGCGTTTGCTTTGGATGCCTGGACGATGAAACTCAGGACCGCGCTCTCAAAACTCTTGATCGGCTGGCGCATGAGTGGAATACTGCAGCTGATTCCGATAGTGACTAAACGGTGATACTGATACTAGTAAGAATTTGAAAACTTTAGGACTGTTTAGTAATAGTTTTATTTGTAAATGTTGGAAGTGAAGTCGGAAAGACGTGTCCTTGTTGTGAATACGTTGTTAGTGTTCGTTGATGCAGCGGTCTGATTTTCTTAGGAAGTTTCAGATCAGCGCAGTCGTTATCCTCGTGGTAAGTCGGGGCGTTCCAGAGGCGCGTCGGTTTTGGCACGCCGCCAATCCTTTTCACAGCACTGTTTGATCGCCCGAAGCCGCAACGTTCTGTGGTAAATAGGCCGGCGTCGCGCCAAGATCCATGCTTGCTGGCACGCCCTGACGTCTTCCGTGACAATGACTTTATCTCCAAAGATTACCTATGAAAAGTTCACTTGTTCATTTAGGATCCAGATTTGTTGACAAGTTTATCAATGTATTGTTCTTTTATTGATATATTGTTTAATGAAGTTTTATTCGTATTGAAGGAAGGTTATGGGGCCTAATGAGAGCAATTCAACAGGTGGATGTTGTAAAAAGGTCTTTGAAACAAGCAGTCATTCTAACGATTGTCCGAAAGCCATAGTTCGCGCAGGTTTTACGGGCGGACTCAGCGGTACCGTCACCCCTCGAAGGGATGTCCCTTCTCTGCCCTTTGCCATCCTAGAACGAGGGGGCACAAACGGTTCAACTATACGCTTGTCTCCGCCTCCACGTTCGGCGTGGCCTGCAGAGACATCGCTTGAGTTGTGCATCTCTACTCCGTTTTTGTTAGTCCAACGTCGCAGCATTCGTTTGGGTTCTTTATCGAGCAGTATACTCGAAATCTCTGAGATCGGGTAGGCGTGGCCGCATGCTTTAACTTAACCTGGAGGTGTCTATGCTTCTGGTGAGATATTTTCATCTTGACACAATTGTTGTCGTGTCTCTGTCCAACACAGAACAAGATGACAGTTGTCCCAGACTGGAATATTCCACGAGTAACCAATTCCGTGCCATGTTCAAATGCCACGCCTACTCTGTCTCAGGGATAAGGAGGTTAACTCCAGGGCAGTTTGGCGACGGAGGGCATCTTGCACCGTTGCCGCTTCTCATCGACGTGTCGACCCATATAGAGAGCCATTTCATGAACTTACAAGAGTTGCTTTTACCATGGTGGCTTGATAAGCTCACTTCAGCTTCTCCAAGGGCCACAGGTTGCACCAGAGTGAGACTTGTAAATGGGAATAAGTGAAGCAGCGAGAGTGCAAAATCCTTCTCCCTTCCCCTCCCGTCGCCAAACTGCGACGTAGCTTCTTTCGAGCTGTCCAGTAAACTTCTAAACTTTCGCACTTCTGAATAGCAACAAATATCAGATGACTCGTAAGAATATGTCATTCCAGAGAGCTTACAACATAGTGGTAACCATGTTTCCAACTTGTAATGAAGGTGTGCCACGGCATCGAGCGAGAATCCACTGATAAAGCCTTCCAGACATATCTGTAACTGAATGATATGGACTGAGGAATTCTAAATCGGCTCTCGAAAGCATAAAAAGCATGCCGCCTAATGAGTGGGAAGTTGAGAAGTTCTACTTCAGTACCTTATACGGTTGTACCGCATGGACGGTGCTGGATGGCCCACCGTCTATAGCTGTCGGGGTACAGGGTCAACCAATCAATCGGCTACCTATTGCCCCCTCCTTTCTTCGTGGACTTCTACCCCATGATCGATCCTTGAGGCGCTGTACTATCTGACATTCCTACATCAGCTGTCTACGAGAAAGTTGGTGACCCTTACTAGACAACTATAATCACAAATGTGCAGCGAGATCGTTCGTTGGGATGAGATTTCCTGCCTTCAGGAGACCTCCCGGGGTGTGATCTAGTGGGGCAGTACCGTAACCGGTCGATGAAAGGCGCGAAACTCGTCTGACCCGCACCCTAAAAATTTTCGCATTGATTGTTTTTTGGGTTAATCTATAGGCTAGTCTCTCTTCTTTGGCCATCTTTCATCTTGAGTATTTCATCTTTATTTCATTACCTTTCATCTATTTGTTTCTTCATATGTACTTTATCTCCACCCCTCCGCTAGACGGCAAAATTTTCGGGGAAAAGCAGGAAAACTTTCGGGAAGTTCCCAATCCGGGAAAAAGTGGTAGATAGTTGAGACAACAGAAGGAAGTGGTAGGTAAGATGGGGAAAGGGAGGGGGTCATGTTATGCTCCCGTTTCTCCTTTTCACAATGTTATATGCCCCCCCCCGAGGCGGAGGTGGTGTAGTGACAAGTGGCGCGCTTACCACTCGCGCGGCGCCGGGTTCAAATCCCGGGTCGACTCCCGCCCAGGCCAACCAAGCCTTCTACCCTCCGGGACGGTAAATTGGTACCAGATTCGTCTGGGAGGATAAAACACTGACTTGTACATCGGCTGGCCACCGCAAGTCATTGTATAGGCCACATCGCATTCAATAAGCCACTACGATTCTGAATGGAAGTAGAATGCGTGCCGCATCCCACAAAGGGATTGATCAACGGCGAAGACTTTATCCTTTTTATGCCCCCCCCCCGGCTCCCCGTTCGACAGCTCGATAAGGAGGGAACAAGGGGAGGGGAGTCGCACCAACCCACTCAAAAAAGGGGGTGTGGTACGGCTGTGGAACAGCACTTTTAATAAAGGGTACGGTAAGAGGTAGTCGGCATTTACCTATTACCATGCGCTTTTGCGATGCCTTTGTTTCCAATACATTCCTCGTGCATTTCATATCTGAGGGCGAAAAATTGCGAAAATTCGTTCAGAAAAGAGGCAGAAACGTGCAGTTGATATCGTCACAGTCAGACGGGGCAAGGTCATGCGGGCATGAGCCCACTCGCGGCTGCTTTTTCTACCGATGCCAGCTGTAGAAAACGCGCTGGTGAGTGTTGCGCTGAAGGTCTGCGAGCTGTGTGGGAAGGACCATTTAAGGGCAGTCACGTGGATAACGATGAGTTCTGAAAGCTGGAAAGCCGTACTGTAGGTCAGGTCAATGAGGTTGGTCACCGCCACGATCCACCTATTGGACCGCCTGTTTCATCGACTTTGCTGTCCCCATGCCGGCGCGCATTCACTTTTCTTCCACTGAACCTTGTTCCCTATAGGCATCTTACCAATCACCGCTACCGAAGATACGGCTGCATATGTGTACCCATGTATGCATGCAGCATCACGGCCGCTTCATACCAATCCCTTCGCTTCATAATTTGCTTAGCAAATGAATGAATACGAGCGTCCTATTTGTCCCAGAAGTTATTCCGCAACTGATGTGTCCCGAGGTCCGCAGAGGTATGTGTCCCGAGGTTCCGGTAAAAAAAACCAAAATGGCATCCACAATCTGTCACATACGATGAATTGGCTTACTGTAGGTCAGGTCACTGAGCGGCGATCACTTCAATCAACAGATTGGGCCTGCTGTCTTCATTGATTCCGCAGCGCTCGGACGGCACACCGCACCTTTCAAATCCATTTTATCTTTTTTCTCCCCCGTCGTCATGTTATATGTACATATGGTAACACTCAAGGCTTGTATAAGATTTTGAAGGGGCAGTTCAGTGATTCTGTGAACGCGTCGACCCATCTAGAAAGTCTATTGTAGAGATGACAGGTTTTACCAAGATGGCTTGGAGAGCTTGCTCCAGCGTCAGAGCTCCGTCAGAGTTTTGCCGAGTGAGACTTGTGAAGCAAGTGCAAATTGGCCCCCTCCCCCGTCGCAGAACTGCGCCGGGTTCACATGTCTCAAAGGTGACCATAGTTCCGATTCGCTGCCCTCTTATCCGCGCAACTTAGTCATTTTTCCTATGAGATTACATCGGTTCAATACCGTCTCTGTTACGACAGTATTTCAGAAAATGCCGGTGTACGACAAAGCAGCCGTGCTGCATCGGCGATGACCGGAAACAAAGTCGCGGCTCCTGAATGGCACAAGGGTATGCTTACCAACAGGATGAAATCTATCCTGGTGAGTTCATCTTCATCTTGCCGCTGCAGCTTACCACGAGAATGGAAAGTGTAAAGTGATCTGGAAGAAGATTTTTGGTGCATCGACTGGTCTCTATGAAGCTCAATGTGAGCACTACTGGTTGAGCTTGAGTTGTCCGTAGACCGGGAAGGGAAGGGTGGAGACTGTTACCTCCTACGTTGCACCCCTCGCTTTCCATCTCAGGGTGCCAGAGAATATCATCTTCTTTCGTGCACCCTCTTATTTGCCGCTTGTGGATGTGGCGAGCGACGCCGCGCAACGGACGAGTTGTTCTGCGTAGTCATTTGTCACGAGAATGGAAGCGTAAAAAGATCTGGAAGAAGATTTTTGGTGCATCGACTGGTCTCTATAGTGCCTAAGTGTTGAAGGGATGGAAAAAGTCGTCCGTCTGATAGCCGTCATGAAGTTCTGCGCCGCCTTAAATTCATGAAAGCTTCTCTGCGCCGTCGGTTACATCGGCCAACCAACTTAATACTTAATCGCGCATCGCTGCACGATGCGCCATGCGCGACAAACCACGGCTTGTCCGCCCCCCCCCCGCCCCTTTGCGATCCCCAACTATCACACATCGAATTTAGGTTCATCAACAAAAGGAGTCCCAAATTTTCCATTCACGCTGCGACAAAAGGATTTCCAATTTTTCCATTCACGTGGTGCTCAGTTGATAGCGATTTTCTCTAAGAATAACTTTTTCTGAAGGAACTAGTGAATCAAGGTTTAATAATGATCAATAGTTGGACGAGAGGTAGTCCTCGAATGGTCCCAAAAAATCAATATAGAGACGGGTGCATTCGCACGGGCACCCTGTCCCTTCTTCTCTTGATATGGTAGCGAATTGATCGTACCATCCAATGACTCGTTTTCACCAAGAGGTGGTGGGTAGCGCTAGCACTGATGGGTTTGGTACGCACCCAAAAGCTAGAGCTCCTTTCCTTGAACCATTGACGTTCCGCCAGAAGATGACTAAGCCGGATTATACGTTTAAGTAGTGAGTGCTACGGGGTCAACCATGTCCATCGAGGTCTACGAAGGTGAAAAAGGGGTTATAGGAGTCGCGTTCCCATTGATCAATTACTTCACATCGCAGGCTACCGGAGAGCCATCTGTTTTGAATTTTTTTTTCTTTCGTTTTGCCGCCGTGCATGTTTTTCCAGAATATATTAGGTCATCCCATTCAGAATCAAGGAAGACACCCGGCTGTAGTTTGGGCGACTAGAGACGATCGAAGGGTACGTGACAAGAGAATCTAACTCTCCGCGCACAAGGGCGTCGCGCGCGACGTCGCGCTGGCAAATGACGATGGTTCCAGGTCGCGAATGGCCACAATGGGCACTGTAGAACCAAAAGTAGTCATAGATGTCTACAGTTTCGTAGCCCACGTGAAATCCGGTGCTCCAACCGAGGCTAACGCGAATCAAGAAAACATCGCGCCCATCGCTGCGCGCGGCGGAGCGGCAAATTACGACTCTCTTGCCCGTCTCCCTGTGACGAGCAATGTTCATCTTCTTGTAGTCGTGTGGTACCATCCATTTGTCGATCTGATTGTCCGAGGAACAGGCAATATACACCGACAGTGACGTTTTGTCTCTCTGTATAGAGCCGCTTGAAAGCCACAGTGCAGGAATCTATTGCCATAACGATTATCCGCTTGGGCCCACATAACTCCTGATGATGGAACTCGGGCGGCTTCTCATTTTCATGCAAAATTAACGCTCGTGAGTTTCGGCTCGAAGTCCAAGACCACTCATATTTCGTCTAGGGCCACGGTGCGTTTTCACAGATGTGAATGACGTCATTTAGGGAACATTGTTGCTACAAGCATCGAATCAGTTCTGTGTTCGTGCTTCTACAAGAAAATTAGGTACCCATGCGCACATCCTCTTGACCATCCTCAATTTATCGGACATAATTCGGGCAACAGTCGCAGCAGGGATCAGTCTCACGGGAAGCTCAACAACGGTCCAATCTCTGTGACAAGACATTAAGCGCTTGACTTCATCCACCCGCTTTACCTGTGCACGATGAACATTAGGGGGCCCTCCTTGGCCACAACTTTTTTTCGTTCTCCCTTCTTTAGACTTCTGAACCAAATCTTTCACAATCTTTCTGGAGGGTGCAACTACTGGCCCTGCGCAGGATAGATTTTAGCACTTTGCGACGCCCGATTCCATGATCCTCCACTGGTTTTGACAACTTGTTTCTTTTTTTTATTTCACCAGATATTCTTCTACGGCTAGGTCAGCCAAATTTCTCGGATACATAGCCAAAGGTACTACCTTCCAAACTATGAGAGGCCCACAGTCATAGCTCCTTTGCTTTCCTACCGTTCCTCTATATGTGTCCACCTTTTTGAATCATGACTTAGTATGTCGGTTTTCAATTATTTGCTGCTCGTGGCAGTGCTTCGGCTTTGGGGAGGGTGAGGCAAGAGTGAGGCAAATGTGAGGATAGCGTTCGTGATTACAGAAGACCTGCACAAGGGAGGCCAACATCGAGGAATCTTTGACTAGAGGGGAGTGGTGGAGTGTGACTGCTCTTTCGAAAATTAAACGGCGCAGGTATCTCACCAATTCTGATAGCAGGTTGGAGGCACTTTGTGC
>MU947047.1:0-33551 GCA_036418165.1 Cooperia oncophora
CACTTGCTCTTTGATTCTTTTTTTTGGTCGGAGTTAACTACTTTTGCACGGGTCCTTCGATCTTCTGAATGACGTGGTTTTCCCATTTCGTGATCGTCAAGTCCTAATTTTCTCGTTCGGTACAACACGTCAAGCACCCTCACCTACCATCTTCCCACATTTTACCTCTTCCCAAGAATTTACGGCTCTTACGGGAATTTCCGAAAAATTGTCTTCGACGGTGGGAAGCATAGTGCGCACGAAAAAAACGGTCGAGAAACGAACTGTCAATAAACGTTTTTTCTTTTCAGAACATCGAAGTAGTATAAATACTCGGGATAGCTGGGCTAAAAATGGGCTTTCGTGCATTGATGCCATGCTCTTTCTTAGAGGCAAGCAGCTCCAAGGAAAGTGCATGGCAGTATCGAGGCATGAGCTCCCCTATTTTTCTCCTGACCAACTGCCCCGGAGGCTGAGGTTGCTTCAGTGCTATGAGCAGGTCAAAAGCCAGCTACGATACAATGTCTCTCCAGCAACCAAGTAATATTCGCCGTTGAGGACTCCTGGTACGGCGTGCCCATGCTCGCGAAGCATAAATGCGGCCTGAAGTACCAGTGTGATTAAAACATGAAACTGAATTGTTACAGCGAGTTCGACAGGCTTTCCCGCTTTGTGGCATCTATTTCACCTTCTTTGTTCATAGCACCCACTACAATAACGTTTTTCACAGTCGGACAGGCAGAAACAATATACCTCACGAAAACTTCCTGCAGGCTTTTTTGCTTATCATTTAATGAACACCTACAATCAACGACATAGCAACCAGCACACAGAATACTCCCTTCACCGGGAGACGGGCAAGAGAATCGTAATTTGCCGCTCCGCCGCGCGGCGATGGGCGCGGTTTTCTTAACTCGTGTTAACCTGTCGATTAGAGCACCGGACTTCATGTAGACCCCGTCATCGTAGACACTTCATGACTATTTTCGGTTCCTCGCCTGTTGTCGCCATCTACTACCTGAAACCAATGTCATTTGCTGGCGCGACGTCGCACGCGGCGCTCATCAGAGCGGCGAATTATGATTATCTCGTCACATAGCTCACCACCAGCAGCTATTTCGCACCCTTCGTCGACGAACAATCAATGCTCAGCCTTTTGATCGTGGTAGATCAATTTGGCAACCTTTTGGTCGCCATCGATCAATGCTGAGGCGATAAGGCATTGCTCATATTGTGCGACATCGAAGAACCGGAGTGTCCTCGGAAAGTGGATACGTATTGAAAGGACGAATCGATGACGACTCCACTCTTCCGATCGATGCCTATTGGACCCTTTTCGCAAAATTCCGGAAGCAAGCCTAATCAGATTCCTCTCGAAACGTGTAGAGAGCCTAAACAGGAATCGCCACCAAGGAAGTTCTATCCCCCTTTCTTGCGCCATCGCAATCAAAGGTTTAACGCGGGGAAAACTGATTATTCATTGTTCCAGACCCGCACTCCTGAGCTTAAGGGGCGGATTGATCTAAGACTGTGTTGCTCGGATATTTTCTGGAATTCGGCTAATTATTACGTGGGTGCTGCTGTCGATTGCTAGACTGCCTGACCGAAGCCTGGTATTCATAGCAACATGAGAAAACTAGCAACCTATTATATTTATTTATATATTCACTATTTTATTTATATAATTCGCCAATCACAATCGTCCTGTCAAAGTAGACTCTTTTCGAATGATTTCCCCAGCCATGTACTCCATCGAGAGCGCACAGATGGTTGACAGATGTCTCGATGTCGATTACACGTACGATGATGGAACGAAACGAGAGTTAAGGAGCCGATCATGGGTACGATATATTGTGCGGTTGGTTTGCCAAATTAACTGGCAAACTATTGGCAGATGCTGCTGAATCAGAAAACAGGTCGAGTCTCGTGATTTATGGCATTCCGGTGTACCGGCGCAAAATGCGTACGTCCTTCTGTCGACAGAAGGATTTGATAGCGAAGGTCAGTAAAAGTGCTTGACTGCCTGGGACATCGGGTGTTGACTCTCGTGGAGGTTGTTACCATTGAACACGGCGGTACCATCAGTACTGTCTTGCTCGTCAAAAGCATTTGATCAGTTCCTCTGCAAAAAAAACTATCAGCTCCGGGTCGCGAGTTTGTGGCATATCTATATAAGAAGGAGTTTAATGCCCGCGGAACGTAAGCAGAAGTTCGAGTTGAGCTCGCAATGGACAATCAAAAGGCCGCGTCTGGGTGGTGTACCGTGGTGAGCTGAAACGCGTAGAGGGGCGGAAACACCGGGGTTCGGGAAAACGCTTAAACCGCTACGGTCCACCCAAAGGCATTCGATGTTTCCTTCTGAATTCAAGAAGTTTGAGTTACAAGATACACCACTTACAGCTCCTTTTGGATACGTACAGCTAGCTTAATTTTCCATATACCGGAAACATGGCTCACAACCGAGAACAAGGCGAGTAGGCTAACTCCTCGGTAACCGCCCCTACAACGTTTACCGAGTTGACAGCAAAGGGCGAAAGGGTAGGGGTGTTTGCTGTATAGCTGGAAATTCATTGTTGCTAGACTCTACCGCCGCTACTGGCCTCCATGTCTACCAAACCCCCGAACTGCTGCTGGCCTCGAAGTTACATATCTTTCCGCTGTGTGTTTTTAGGGTCGTTATTGTTTATCCGACGCACCTGTCTCAGCTCAAAATAATGATAGTAATCTTATGATTCTCTTTCGATTGCTGTACATGAAAAAATGAGGCACTGTGGTTCTAGGTGATTTTGACATCGACGACGACTGGAGAACAAGTACTGCCAGAAACTCAGTTGCCTCCAAGTTTTTGGAACTATTTCGATGCTGTAGCTTTGTTCAGCATGTCCGCATGCCCACACGAGGAGAGCCTACTCCAGACATAACACTTTCTAATGCTCTCATAATTACGAATGGTTTTTTCGGTGTTACCGCCTCTTGCAGCGTCTGATCACAGAATTAGTCAGCATTTAAATTTAGCTTGCTCACTCATCCAGTACCACCGTACAGATCCATATAATCCTCCTGTCGAAGTACTTCTCTTCATTAGACTGGTGGATCTTTTTCATGGCTACGTTTCTTGTGATGATGTGTACAAAAGGTATCGCCGCACTGTCTGCGCAGGTTTAGCAGAGCATGTAACCCTTTCATTTACAAAAATCTGCCGGTCACTGTCTCAGAAAGCACGGCTCCATCGTGAGTCAAATAATGACATACTATCCTCTCTTCAGTACAAGAAAGTATGTCGCGAGCTTAATGACCATTTATGAAAATTCCTGTCCAATAAGGAAAGGAGAGTCACCACTAGTTCCCATAGAGAAGGAGTTGTTTGCGGTTAATCAAATACAAGATTAAGCTACATTCTCATATACCTGTGCTCCACGATGAGAGTGGAAATCGTTCGATGACTGATACCAAAAAGCTGAGGCTCTTGCGCAGTTTTTCTCCTCTGTTTTCTCTGTACAAGACAACACTTCTTGCACTGTAAGCCTCGAAGGTCGCGAGACCTTGAGTGCCATTAGCGAATGTGTGGTACTCTTCTTGCGCAGTTTTTCTCCTCTGTTTTCTCTGTACAAGACAACACTTCTTGCACTGTAAGCCTCGGAGGTCGCGAGACCTTGAGTGCCATTAGCGAATGTGTGGTATCCATTGAGGATGTGCATGAGACCTTGAAGTCATTCAAATGCTCTAATCCGCTTCCTTTCGATGGTATCCCTCAAATAGTATACAAAAACTGCGCATTGTCTTTATGCAAGTCTACCTGTATAATTCTCAATGCTTCTATGCTTCTCTGATGTTCAGTGAGGTCCCGCTGTGCTGGAAAGAATCCATTATCGCTGCTATTTCTAATATACCTGAGCCTAATCTCGTCTCTTCGTTTCGCCCGATATGCATCACCGCTTCACCTGCCAAAGCTCTGGAGAAGATATTACGTGGTAGAATCGTATCACATCTTGAGAAGCAGAACTTGATTCCCATAGGCACGGACTCATGAGCGGTGATTCTACGAGCACTCTGATGGCAGACTGTACTTTTGATTGGACTCTCGCCATTAATGAGGGTAGAGGTGACGACGTCATCTATTTCGATTTGTCCAAAGCCTTTGATAAAGTGAACCACGAGAAGCTTCTTCACAAGTTGTGGCAATTAGGAATCGAAGGCCCCATCCTTTGCTGGATCCGTTCCTACTTGGAAGATAGGCATATGGTGTGTTAGAGTGAGGTGATAGTTTCTCACGGAGTTTTTCCTGTACTAGTGGAGTTCCACAAGGAGGAGTGTTGTCACCTTGTTATTCTTGGCCTACACCCACGACTTACCTCGCTATCTTGAAACTCACCCACTGGTCAGAATCAAAATATATGCAGACGACATAAAAATATATGGCGTTTATGATAATGACAATCATGACTGCGTGCACCGAGCGCTAACCCAGTCCATATATAACATTATGGAGTGGGCTTTTGCTTGGGGAATTTTTCAAAAACGTTCGTTCTTCATGGGGTAGAGGCCAGGGTTGTACCGTACACGGTTAAGGGCATGCAAATTGCCACTTCTGATGAAGTATGAGCCTTGGTTTCCTTGTCAATTCCAGTTTAGAGTTTTCACAACCCTTTCCGCCATCCTCAGAAATATTCGACAAAATGATTCTTCAATCCTGTTGAAGCTCTATAAAGCTCACGTTGTCACTAAGAAACTTCAGGCGAAAATTGGGAAGGTCCAGCAAACTTTCACAAGAATTTTGATGTATCGGTGTTATCCCGACCCTGCATACCCAGGCAGCTTACCCAGGGAACGCTTACGCCTTTCTACCCTTAAATCATTAATGTACAGAAGAGTGTTTAATGATATTGTGTTCTGTTTCAAGATACTGAAAGGAAAGCTAAGATTGAAACTCAGTAAATACTGGGTGTTCAGGCCAATACAAATAGCCGCATTTCTTCGCTGTCTTTGCAATGTCCTACATTTAACGCAAGGCACAGAGCCCAGGTTTTCACTATTTTTGCGAGGAGCGGGATGGCTCCAGTCCCTTCCACCAGACCTGCAAAAGGCGCCTAACATCTATTCGTTCAGAAGTAAATTGAAAAAGGTTGACCTAGTGAACTTGATAGGCATGCAAGGTTTTAAGAAAAAATTCAACTTCTGGAGTGGTTTCTCAATTGCGTGTGTTCGTGTTGCTCTTTTTTTGTTTTTTTTTTTTCTTTCATATACTACTTGGATGTTTCATTTTGTACACTATGAGAACCTGCTGACATTGTAGCGCACCTATGCGTGCATGATAAACAAATAAATAATATGCAAAAACTTGGTCTCCCACAGGAATATAAGCTGCAGCTCATGCTTGTAAAGGTAACCGTGCTATGGCCTAACAAGGGAGGTCGTTCAGGGCGTGGTGAGCTTTTTCAAAATGGTCTTGTGCATATTGTAGGGGCACATACGAGGACCAGAAAACTGAGGTTCATTTTCGCTGCGCGCTTCTACGAATAAAAAAACGTAAAAAATAGGTCGATGGTTCGGATCCCACCGAGGACAAAATTTTGCTTTTCTACAATTTTTCATTTTTTGGATCCATGTTTGTCTAGATAATTGGTCCTAACGAAAACATTCACGATAAACTGAACAATCCTACTTTTATGTAGCAAAACTGTTTTTTCGTTCGAATTCGTTAGTATGCACAGACTCAGCTCTTCGGCGCTATGCCGGTGCCAGATGGCACTGAAACCGAAAATAAAGTCTAGAATCGTGATCAGGACTGTCGATTACCCCTAGGAGAGGTTTGCGGAAGACAATTTGATTTTTTGACTTTTTTCGGGTCGTAGTGACCGACGATTATAGGTCGGACTGTGAGCGAGTCTCTCATCTTCGTAACAGCGATGACGTATTTGACGCTACGGACCCAGGACAACCCAGTAAGCAAACCACAAGAAGGTCAAAACAATTATTTTGACCGAAAATTCGTTTTTAGTAGTAATCACAAATATAACACCTATTCTTGGCGTCCACGCACTTCAACGACAGAATAGCAGTGAACGTTCCCTATATTGGTTTACATAACGATCTAGAAGAGGAGAGATGTGGCCCCAAATTGTCTATAATGCACCACACCAGAATTACTAAATTCGCAATCAGATCCACTGTATAGCCTATGAGGATCAACGTCCAGCAACAATCTTGTTCAATGGTGCGTGAAAATCGAAATAGTTGAACAGCACTGACTCATGAGGTACAGCTACTCAGAATGTGCCCATAAATGGCAAATATCCCAAATATCCGAGTTATATTCATGCGCAGACACAAATGGAAGCGAGAACAGCGAAATCTAAAAAATGCAAAAAGCCACGACGCAAGGGGAGCCGAACCATCAACCCCACCCTCACTGTCCGATTGCGAAACCTCCACTCTATCCGCTAGGCCATCCGATGCTCGACTCTGTGGAGCGCTCTTATCCTTGATGAAACCACTGCAAGAAGCCGTTCACCCTTGAGCATGTGACCCAAGTTGGAAGCTCATTTGCGGCGATTTTTCGCTTCGATTCAAATAGCCCCTTTATAAGGACCCCCCACTCAGCAACTGGTCAAAGTTGCAAGTGACCTACGCCGTATAGAGGCCCAGAACGAAGCAGATTCCAAAGATTTCTTTTCACTCGTTTTTTACCTTTCCTGGAAGCGCGCAGCGAAAATGAAGCACACTTTTCAGGTCCTTGCATGAGCCCCTACAATATGCAAAAAACCGTTTTCGAAAAGCGCACCACGCCCTGAACGACCTCCCTTGTAAGAGACAACAAGCTGGTAGTGTCAAAGGCGGCCATGTTTGTGTAGCACACAAGGCACGTTGCACATTGCGACCCCCTTTGCGAGGGGGTAATCTTCAGTCGCTAGAGAGAGGAAGGAATCGTGACAGCGCACATCGTTGCTGGGGAATCCCCTATAGAGGGGTCGTACTTGGTCATTGCGTTGTCGTTGTTCCCCTGCGCTGCTGTCATCGTTCCACGGAGGTTATGAACAATTTTCGGGAAAACTCCGCGAAAGTGGTAGAAAATGGGGAAAATTCAAGAAGGTGGTATATGTAGGTGGAGGTTAGGGGAGAGGGGGGTGTCTCGAAGTTTTGAGGAGGGGGGGGGTCGTATTCCCTAGAATTTTCCTCCATACGACCAGGTTGCACACTAGTTTTGTAAACGCGAGCTGAGATTTCGCGTCCCGCTTGAGGTCAAGTTTTGAGTATAAATCAGTTTTCTTGTGAACACAATCTCTACAAAGCTTCCTTTCCCACACAGGTTGTGTGAGAATATTCCAGTGACAGCCAATGAGGCAGTGCAGTAGGCAGTTAGATATTTATTACATTAGTACGTGAAGGTCAGTATGTAGATCAGTGCCGTTCACTCCTTCTTGTCAGACGATTGTTTCTCCAACTCTTCACCAACCTTCCTCATGTCCTCCTGAAGCTGACTGAATTTGAAAAAGATCTCGCTTCTTGGAATGCATGATCTACAAGCGTGCGCTTCTGAGCGACGGTCACGACAACCTATCGATCAATACTCGACTAAATGACGCCAGCCATCCATAATCGGCGTCCGTAGGATTCGCCATTCGAAAACGACTTAGGCTGCATTGGGAGTGAAGCTGTTCAGTCCGCGATTTCGGAATTGTGCGACTGAATGGCATCTGCAGCCAACCGAACGTCTCGCTAACCGTTGGATCAGAGTACAGCATCGTTGTGTGAACACATAGGGGGGTGGTACTTTTTCGCTGAGGAGGACTCGTATTTGGTGGTGTTGTTTGGAGAGGGGTGTCGTATATGGTTTTGAAAGGAGTTTGCAAAATTTTTCCGAAATCATTCACAGTTTTTGAGTTTTTGCAAGATTTTCCCTGTTTCATGTGTACTACATATACCCCCTTCCACCGGAAAATTTCTGGGTGAAAAACTGGACTGGAAAATGTGAGGAAATTGGTAAGTAGGTGTTCGGGGGAGGGGGGGTCGCAGAATCGTTGGAACTGCTCATTCAGCTACATTTGCTCGAAACCTATTTCAAGATTTTTGCCGGTCCAGCGATCAGTGGTGGAGCGCGTCGCGCGGCCGAATCGCTCAAGTCATGAAAAACGCGAAGGTGGCATCACTAGTTTGCCCCGTACGCACCGCCCACCAAGAAGCGATGCATTCGATGGACGCAACATGAGCTATCAGATATTTTGGTACTTTTTATTGTGTTCAGTTTAGTTTTCACCTCTGAGCTAGCTCATTTTGGCTAGAAACTTTCGCACGCTCTGTTTGCGACAAACTATTATGAAACCAGTATTGGACTAACGATATTTACAACTTTGCCTTGAAGGCCATGGATCGATCCACTGCGTGTTGTTTCGAGTATTCAAAGTGGCAGACCTTGTGCGGTTGGGAAAACCGCCGTGTTGAACACGCCAAGGCTTACAGTCTCGTTCGCTGCGAATGCACACTTTAGAGGTATCGGATTTGGCGCAACGCCAACCAGTTGCGCCTCCTGTCACTTGCCACAAATGGTGAATAGATGGCTAGTGCCTCGCCAAACTAGACCCTCTGACACGGCCCAACATGCCTCAGAGAATGAGACTGTATACAATTTTTGTACTTGGGGAATTAGCTTTTGAGATTTCTTTTTATTCGCTCGCGATTGTTTCTGGGAGACGAAAACGGGCAGAAAGCACAAAGCGATGTTGAAGAGAACCTTACCGACATTTGGTGGAATTTGAACAGGTCTATAGTTGGAGGAAGCACGAAGTTCATCTCGCGTCTGCTGTTGGATTCCTTTCCTTCGAGAAACTGATTGAAGGAGTTCACTAGCTGCTCGCATGGATGACCGCAAGCAGAATATCGAGTAGGTAGTACGAGCACGCGGTCGCTTCGGTCTTTCCTGGAATGGTATCCATTGGTCAATTTCGGTGTGCGCTGCGTTTGACGATTTTACTACCGCACGCCTGACCAGAGCCAGAACGGGCTAATTGTCGGTGTCCTTTCACTTCTGGTTGTTCTCTACAGCTGAGTGCGTGTTTCCCCAAAGACCTAGGTATAGACACTAGTGCTGCGCTTCGAGGATAACACGGCGAAGTATGGAGACGGCAATCGGGTACCGCTACACTACAACCCCGTTTCCGCGCACTTTTGAGTGGAGAAAGTGTCATGCTACTGCATCTGCGGCACCATTCAACTCGCACACGGCAAGGACCGTCCGCAGAGATGAGTGCATTATGTACTAGTACCGTAAACATTACCCACCCTGCAAGGGTGGCTAGTGTATCCGACAGCAGATGCTGCGAAATTTCATTTAGAGACGGTGATGGGTGGAAAACAAACCCAAGTACGCCATTGCCTATGTGGTCAGGTCACCCATCCTTCACAGATGTTGTAGATGGCAGCCGCTCCGGAAACGATCACGTTTTTCCTTAGGTCCCAGATATCTCTCTCGGTCTGGTAAACTTTCCAGTTACAGTACCAAGTTTCCAACTGTGTCATCTAATCCTTTCGATATATGATTCTATGCCTTCAGAAGCTCTGCTGCTGAAGGCATAGAATCATACGCCAAAAGCTGATAAACTGAAGATAACCCACCGCTCCTTTTCTTTTGCCGGCATGCGAGCAGCTCGAGTCAGTTAGGAATGAACCAAACCTCAAGCTTCATATCGATATAGATAAATCAACCAGCATGATTTTATCAAGATGCAGTGTGATGGTTTGCCGTGATAAGGAGTAATCATACATTTTGGGCTCACATCAGCAGACATAGTAGTATCACACCTCCCTCCGGCGCTGTTCGGCGGTGAGGGCATTTTGCACTTTGCACTTCCCATCGACCCGTTTAGAGAGCCTTTTCTTGAGCTGGTAGGTTTTATCATAGTGACTCGGCGTGCTTGCTCCAGCTTCGCAAGGGTTCACAGGTTTCATCAGAGTGAGACTTGTAAAAGTGAAGCAGCGGAAGTACAAAATGACCCCTCGTCGCGGAACTGCCCCCCCCCCACTTCCTTCCTATTCGCAGCAGGTTTGAACAAGTATTGCTTCATGTGCGCGGTACGATTCGTTACTACTGGTCTGTTTATCAGAAACCTGAAGACGCATAAAGGAGTGGCAGGGAAGTGAAGCGATCAGGGTCGTGGGCTTCTTATATGGCTTAGAAGCTAGAAGCATTTGGCTCTTCAAATTTAGCTAACCAGACCAGAGAGATTCCTCGAGAAACTGAGCAGACGCCTGTGTGGTCAAAATCACGTAAATTTTCGATTCGGGTCATACAAGGAGAGAGCGCAGGTCAATTTGGTCCTGTGCTGACCCAATATTGCGTAGAGCGGTGGTCTCGCAAAGGAATGTAAAAGAACTGTTCAAGAACGTAAACGAGTGGAGAACGAAAAAAGTTTCGGTCGAGGAGGGTGCGGTAGTGTTCATCCTCACACGAGGATCGGCTGGATGAAATTGAGCACTGAATATTTGATTATGAAGACCTTTCGACCATTGTCAAGCTTCCTCTACGAGAAGCTGCCATTTCTAGTACCAAATTGGAGGCGATCAAAAATCGAATTTAGGTGGCTCCTTTTCTAGCAGAAATACAAACTTAGAACTAATCTGATGGCTGCAGCAGAATGCTCTCCGTATAAAAGCAGCTCTCGCGCTCAACGCTCTCGTGGGATTTCCTCCTTGACTGAATAGTCTAGAGTAGTCGCAAACTGAGACAACCTGAGGGGCAATTTTTGTGACTGCGCACCGGACTACTTAGGCAATGAATTTATCCCACCAACTGGTTGAGCGTAAGGTCTATTTTTAAGAGGCTATGCACGATTGCGAAAACGGACCCTGGCCTAACATAGGGGAAATATGGCCGGTCTTGTGTTCTAATATCAAAGTCACATGCTGGCTTAGAATGGGTGCAGACCAGAAGCTGATTGAATTATGTCATGAGACATAAACATGGTTTCTGTAAAGGATAGAGTGTGGGAGGGGGCGTGAGTTGGATCGCAGTTGGAACAACCTTCGCGCCAATTATTGTGGACTCATGGATGACATCACCGATGGGAAGGCGGCTCGACTGGGCTGCAACCGGGCTCTGTACGAAAAAACGGACCCTCACTGCTTTATCTATTTCGCTGTTCCTAACAACCAGATCTACAAATGTAAAGCAGCCTTAATAGGTACAAATACCCGAAGGCCATCGTTGGCGATAACAATAGCAAGCCCAAAGCAATGTTTTATCCAGAAGTGGTCCGACGGGAAGCTCGCTGAGACTTCGATTCAATCGGTCGTACTCGCTGGACCTGCTGAGGGGGGGGTCGTACTGACACCCTCTCTCGGGTGGGAGGGGTGGTTGTACCTTGCACAACATTCACACATCACGATCCCTGATCGATGGTGCCATTACGCTGACGACATATCGAACCGCGCACGCCAATGCGCCATGCCAAAAACCTTGTTTCCGCGCACTCGGGCCTCCAAGTCGCCCCGCCCCTGCTCGTATTGTCTGATTTGCTTCAACTCCTTTGGGTCACTTAGTCGTCCAGAGATTAGGGTGTCACTGATCCACTAGCTGCAGCAATTCACGCAGACAACAGGTAGTATGTCGTTAATTATTGTCTTGCACCGCCTTCGTTGGTTTATTACATCCCAGTGTAGTCACTCTCCCACGTAGTCTCGCTCAACCACTAAGTTTAATGACACAAGCTGTAACGTGGATCCTACCAAATTTCGTGGTGCCTGAAAAACTTGATGTTGGGAAGTTTAATTTTTGTTTTTATCCGCTGCTCGATGCATTGTCACATCTCCCAAGATTGCTTTGGAAAAAACTCAGGTAGTAGCTCCGCCATCCCTCCAACAAATGCAGAATTTTGGGGAGGGAGATGTAGACTGCACGAATGTTCAAAATCAACAAGGAAAATCTTTTCTCTTGGAAAACGACCCCTTCTAGTGTTTGCACAGGGATCCTGCCCTGTGGGCAATTTTCATAGAAGTCGATTCATTTTTTCACGATGCTGTAGTGCTAGGCTCTAAGGAGATGGTGAATTATCTATGCAACTAATGAATTCAAGTATTATGTTTTGAAGGTATAAATATTCTGCAACAATGGAGGAGCATTCAGGAAGTATCCGTTATCACGTGCATGACGCTTACAGTCCTCATCACTGCGAACCGGTGGGGCGTGTCAGGCCAGACGGAGTGCGCATACTGTTGAGGCCGTTCTCAGCCTTTTGTTTGCATAGCAAGTATGCACAAAAAGTGTATAAAACGATAATCACGTAATGATCATACTCTATAATAAAGGTGAAGTGGTCGTGCGTCTGTGCACCAATAGGTAGAATATGGCCTCCGTCCACAAAAGGCGCCTATATTTAACTGAAGTGAGCGGTGTCTCTCGAAAACGTCAAGAAAACTCTTGAAAGCCGTCAACATTGGGATGGGGGGTGAGGGCATGTTGAAATAGCATTCGGCGAATAATTACCCGAATTACACACAACCAATTGCCTCGCACATCCGATAGACGGGCGTGCCTGAAGTGAAGTACTTGCCGACATTGACTAAAAAATTCGTAAATTCCTCCTGAAAGATCAACAGGAGGGGACAAAATCATTATCTATGCCCAACGTATACTACACCACAATGGTGCATAACCCTAAGTGCAGCGGGCTTTTTCGGCGGGCGGGCGCTGACGGCAAATCTTCAAAATTCAGACACGGAAACTGCTCGCAGCGGAAACGCCCGAGTAAAAAACGGGCAGGTAGATAAACAAAGGTAGCACATCCGAACTGGCGTTGGGAGAGCCTGGCATATGCGTTTAGCGCCGTTTGTCTGGGTACGCGGACCAAGTAAAAATTTCGAAGTTCGAACCCGGAACTACCCGAGCAGCGGGAAAACGGCGGGAAGAGTGAGAAGTCGGTCGAGGTTGAATGGAAGAAGGCATACTTGAAATGGACGTGTGAAGTAAAAATCACTCTCTCCATCAGTATTCTTGGTAATAACATGGTTGTGTTATCATACGATCACAGACATTGATACAACAGAGCTGACCTAGTAACATTAGTTGCAGATCGAGCAGGTTTCTAACGCATCTTAGAATTAAACCACATTTTTGTGAAGCAGTTTTCGAACGCAACCCGCTCTGTGATCGAACTCGCATTTTGTTACATGAAAATTCATTGTGGCTTCATTTATGAAGGGGTTAGGCAGGAGGAAGTAGACATAAGTGAAGAACACCCCAGCGAATGAGATGTGCGACCGAGTCGCGACGCCTGCTGCAAAATTCATCAATTAGTATATTCCGCAGCCAAATGAGATACAGTGAATGTGAGGTCATAATCGAAAATTATAACCTACTACCAATTTTTAACATGTATTTATTTGTTTATTTACCTGCTATTCATTCTACACCAACTCTCCAAATACCCATATACCTTACCACATTCCGTTCATACCACTAAGCATCAGTACCCGGCATTCATCCTACCCTTCTTTCTTTACGAAAATTTCACAAACGCCCACTAGCGGCGGGGGGGGTAAATACAAATTGTGAAACGTAATGTCTGAATGCAAAAGAAAATTTTCTCTGCGAAGGTTTTTTCTGTAGCGAGAGACTCGCCACGCCACAAGCGGGCGACTCCGACTGGCCTCAGTTTGATGCGTGATCCACTTCACACGCATAAGGAGGATGGCCGCCAGATAGCGGGTCGATCTCGACTGCCTCAGTTGATGGCCGGGACCCATCTCTTCAACCATAGGAGATGGTCCCGCGAGGCCGCTGCCCAAATCTGGGTGGGCATCCGACTGGCCTCAACTTGAATTGCGGACCCACTTCACACCATATGGAGGATGCCCGCCGAAGCGGCGATCCGACTGGGCCTCTATTGAATGGCTGCGCCACTTTCACACGCATAAGGAGGGGCCTCAGTTTGGATGGCCGGGCCGAAGGCGGGCGATCCGACTGGGCCTCAGTTTGGATGGCCGGGGACCCACTTCACACGCATAAGGAGGATCGCCCGCCGAAGGCGGGCGATCCGACTGGGCCTCAGTTTGGATGGCCGGGGACCCACTTCACACTCATAAGGAATCCGACTGGGCCTCAGTTTGGATGGCCGGGGACGCTCACTTCACACCGATAAGGAGGATGCCGACTGGCGCCTTCATTTTGAATGGCCGGGACGTCTCACTCCGACAACGCATATGAAGGATTGCCCGCCGAAAGGCGCGATCCGACTGGCCTCAATTTGATGGCCGAGGGATCTCACTTATTCACGGACATATGAAGATGCCCGCCGACGGCAGGGCGAATCCCGACTGGGCCTCAGTTTGAATGCTGCTGAACACACTTCACATAGGCGTCGTTTCCTTGTCATTTAAGGATTGGCCTTTCAGTTTTTCGGGCCGTGAAGGTGCGTGTTGATTCCGTACTGGCTCAGTTTTGGATTAGTTCTTTATACCTCATTGTTTCACATCCATTAATGGAGTGATTTTCTCCTTGTCTTTCTTATAATGTGCGTTCTTATCGCTGTTGTCCTCAATTTGGATTCTCGTGTGACTCTTCATCTTCACTTATCTGTGTGTCTGTGCTATTAAGTATATTCGATTCTTGTCCTTTTCATTTTTGTGTTGGCTCGTTGTTTACTTTTGTGTCCATTTCTTTTCAATGCTACGCAGTTTATTATTTGTGTATGATCCGACTGGGCTTTCTATGTTTGTTTATGTCCCTGTTAGACTTCTTTCTACTTTTTCAACGTTCATATAGAGTTATGGTCGCCGAAGCGCGTATGTCGCTACTGGCTCTTGTTTTTTCAATTTTTGATTTTTGTGCCGGTGATCTTTCTATTTCACACGACGCATAAGGAGGATCCGACTGGCCTCAGTTTGATGCCGGGACCTTTCATCTTCATTCACTTTCATTGAATTTAGGGATTCTCACCTCGCGAATGCGGCTGATTTCGATCTGTTTATTACTATCTTAAGCTTACTGCCTCTGATTTCAACAACTGTACACAGAACGTCTTTGCCAAACCGCACCAAACGCAGCCGCACTGCCACGCCCCACCGGTCCGCAATGATGAGGACTGTACATGTATTATGAGCATCTGGAGAGGGGGAAGGAGCGGGTTGTGAGACCTTGAAAAGCCTACAACCACTCAGTTCAGGAACTATTTCTCTTTGAGCCGATCTGCACTGAGTCTCATACGCATGCCCTAGCGTCGATGTTACCTCCGCCCTGATAAAGCAAGGAGTAGGGAGAGGGAGGGAGGCACCTAAATTGAGGCTTCCACCTGCCACTATAATGGAATCGAGCCTTTAAGTTTCTCATTCTCTCCTTTTCAGGTTCAGAAAGTCACACAGCCTGCAGTCATATCAGTTACGTGAAAATGCTAACGTTATTCGAGTGATGCTGCCACTGAGCATTTTCCAAACAATGTGCTATTTATTGTTCACGATTGGAGGCCCTCTAATTATCTCACTTCGTACTCAAATGTCATTGGTCACATTCCAAACGCTCCTCACCTCGTCTTATGTGAGTGATTAACGAGGCAGCTACAGTTAGCTCTTTCCCTGACTGTAGCTGCCTCATTTTCCTTTAACTGCTTTCGGAACCTTACCGAGTCTCCGAAGAGGGCGGAAGAAGAACAGCTGTGACTCATCGCTCACCCACAGACTGGTTCAACAGACTCGGTTTCTTCTTTTATTATTTATTTACCAGTCGGATCGCCCGGCTGACGCCGAGCTCTCCTCCTTCTCTATAGCTCGGCTTCGCCGAGCTGGCCTGGCTTCGCCAGGCACCTTTCCCTTGGGGATTTAGAATGCGC
Source organism: Cooperia oncophora (assembly GCA_036418165.1). Taxonomy (NCBI): domain Eukaryota; kingdom Metazoa; phylum Nematoda; class Chromadorea; order Rhabditida; family Trichostrongylidae; genus Cooperia; species Cooperia oncophora. The sequence goes on from MU947047.1 coordinate 15,792, forward strand.
TAAATGTGCCAAACGGGGGCAGTCATTTTTTTATTAAACTCCAGAAAATTGAGTTGAAAAAGCTTAACATCAGTCACTATCTACCAACATTTGGTTACTTATGCTTACTAAAGACTTTCAGCCGTGAGAAGGCTGCACCAATCACTAAAGACCGCAGCTGCGATCGGAAATGGGTAAAGTTAGTAATTAGTAATTTGCCCGATTAGTCCGCATGAGTCCATAACAACCGGAAGAGGCATAACTGTAGGTTCATGAGTGGCACTGAAAAGGAGAACTTCACATTGCTTGTACATGTCAAAGTGTGTGCCGATAGGGCGTCCCTACGCCTAATTGTTGGGTACACTGCTTCCTCCAGTTGCAACCGCTAACACTTAAAGGCAGCGTCCGCGTTCAGTTGAGATTTTCCTCTCCCTTCGTGAGCAGGTAGTCAGGTCCGCTGAGGCAACAACTACACCACTTTCGCGGCGCAAAAACGCGTGAGGAGAGCCACGATGCCGTCGTTCTTCTCATTGACCCAACCTACAATCATTGGCACCGCCCACCATTCATTTCTAATGGTTACCTGATGGTGCGGTTGTTTCGCTGCTGCTTCTCTCCACGTCGAGTGGTGAGAGTGAGGTGATAAGGGAAAACAGCTGATATCAACAAGTGAGAACTCGTGCGACCGCACCTTCTCTTCGCCTTGAGCACGTACAACCTCAATTAAGCAAGGGGTTCTATATAGAGCCTTTCCTATGATTTCTTTCTGATTTTTCTTCACTAAGGGGTTACTTGCTACCTTGTTATAAGTATTTGAGCCGCATAACTCATCAAATTTGAATGCGGGCTCAGCCTTTAACACATCACATAGCACAAAGATTTGCGAATTCTTTTCTTGATAACTGAGTTTCTCGACATTCCGGTCGCACTAAATACCCCCCCCGCTCGGCAACATTTCTCGAAATCTAGCAATGAACGACCTTGATTCCGATACATCGAAGAAAAGAGTTCACATACTGAGCCTCTAACACTTGAAATTAAAGCGGTAAGAGCTGATAAAGATGTGCGCTGATGGTATCTTATCCGTTTTTATCGATTGATAAGATTACCTGTCACCCGTCATCAATGTCCTCATCGCCAAATCTCTAAGAATTGGTAGCGTGAATCACCTCGAACAGCGACGACGACTGCAATTTCTCTTATCAGCCCCTATCAGTAGTTATCGCTTCCTGTCACCCTAAAGATAAAGTGCTAGCTGATGCTGTCACCCGCGTTATGAATATGGTGACCTCCGCCTTCTAACGCCTCTTATCGAATCTTATCAACTGATATCACACCCTGTCACCCACCAATGGTGTTCCCGTCACACCCCCTCCATCACTTCCTGGAATCAACGCTTCTCTGCTACTGGGACCGGCGTTAAATTTCGTGACACACACACACCACACAAAACACCACACCACACAGACACACTTAGCGGATTATATGTAGTAGGATTCCTCAGGAAGACCCCCTAAAGCACGTTTTTGAAAACCAATGAAATGTTAGCAACAATAGAAACAAGTGTATAAGAAGAAACATTTGTAAGCTGTGAAAGTGCCGCGCAGAACTCTGGAAAACTGGTATCATGTGATCTGGTAAGAAGTATGAGATAAGGAACTGGTCGTGAGTACACATTTCATCGCTGGTTTGGAAGGTTCTCGAAAATGATGGATGTTTCAAACATTCTGCTGCTGTAGACGTAGATTTATCAAGGAAAAGATTCCTGTACAAGTACAGATCTCTGTGCAAGCATATCATCTGTTTCGTTACACCTCGAGAAAGTTGAAAAGTGCGAAAGGTGGTAAGGGCTCACTCTGCGAAAAGGGACTGCACCGCACGAAGTTCTCGCACCACGTCTCCAAAACAATAGCAGGTTGTGAGTGGGTGCCTCACGCTTGGGTGGTGTATGGAATTTATTCACCACAGAAGAAAGAGATAGAATCAAAAAGTTGGCAAAATACACTAAAAGCGTTATTGCATGAGTCCACATTACTAAAGAGAAAAAAATTAAAGCACGGCCCTCGATCAGGTATAGAAGTTGAAAGTGTGGCATCGGGAGGATAGTGTGGTCCGCGACGAACAACCCTGTACCGGTTTCGCGGCAAAAAGTGTAAGGGAGGGGCGCTATAAGGCAAAATAGGTCCAGTGATGCCTCCTTTTTCCAGTGACTCCGCCTCCAAACTCTGCCTCCAAGACCTACTTTCCAGTGAAAAACGAGACATGAAAATCGTCACTTGTATGGTCGTAGCTCTCTTATCGGGGAACCAGCTGTGCTGATGAAGGCGTAATGTTGGACATGGAGTTAGTTGGGCACGTACAAACAGGCATCGGAATGGGGTTCTATTTAGGACACTTGGCATATTTTTCTTCTGTTTTTTCTTCACTACCGGTTACTCTGAACCTTGTCGGCTATATGCAGAACTCGAATCCAATATCTATGACGGCAAATGGTCGCGGGCTTTGCCTTTAGAAGAAAGGAAAAAGAAAAGAAAGAAAAATGGAGAAGAATTCGGGAAGAACTAGTTCAAGATCAGCAAAAAGACCCCTAGCAACGTGGAAGTGCGTGATGTTCCGACACAGACACAATGACACAAAAGGCCAGCATTTTAGTGACAAAGTGACCGAGCGAAACCCTGCTCCTCAACCTCGTCAGACCTGCTGACTAGTGCTGCGAGACCTCTTGCAGCACTCGTCAGTGGGGAAAAGGCCTGAGCAAGAATGGGCGGTGGTATGCATTTTAAAGGACTTGGAATTGAATATCGGTGAATAGTCGTGGAGGTGCTGTGGAGTCGATCCCATTGTGGATGAAGACTATGATTAAGTTCGGTGGCAAGCAAGCCAAATGCGGAAATTTAGTAATTGTTTTATATTTTTTCTCTCTGGCGGCTAGTTGCTTTCTCACTGCTTTAGAGTTGAATGAGGACTGTATAAATGCAAAAAGGCGGAGCCTGGTTTTACGAGTTTTTTTTTCATCACTTCTTATTCCACGTGCTACTTCTTGAAACGAATGCTAAGACTGCAATGACTTCTATCCGATCGAGAAGTTCACTGAAAGATTGGATGTTCAGTTTTGAAGCGAAAAATTCAGAAGTGCATTATTTTCCGGACAACGGAATATTATATTCAGACTTACATAATGAAATATCAACGTGATCTTCTAAGATCTTTCCGATTCCTTATGTCAGTAGACACTTATTTCAAATTAATCATTGCAGATTATACCCTACTATACGACAGTATCTCCGATTCTGATGTGGTTCATCATCCGTTGGTCGAAGCGAATGATGGCAATCAAGATGAAGAGTCTCAGAAATGAAAGAAATCCAGGAAATCAATGTCTATTTTCAAGGGCTTAGCAAGATGTGGAACGGTGCTTCAATTAACAATTTGACTTCTGTAGGCAATTGACAATTGTTCTAAAATTGAGATCAGTCTTGAGCACTCAAGGTAGTTCATATCTCGGGGATGAAAAGGAGTCTACGGGAATGTTGTGAAAGCAGCGCCGACAGAAGACCAGTGGTAGAGGTCAGAACAAGGGACAGCACTGGGCGCAACACAAAACACTCCTGGACCCGCTTACGTGTCTTATGCCAGAAATGTTCACAGCCGTCGCGCTTGCAACCAGGGCCGTAGAGATTTACCATTCAACGCTTGAATGTAATTGTATGTATAAAAATTTCACTTCGGACTGATTTCTTTTCGATCAGTGTGAAATATTCTTCAAATGGATAAGAAACTGCTGTATGTTAATAAATAAGCTGAATGTAATTGTAGCTGCATTGATTAGTGGATCGATTCATCTCTGTTAGGGCAAAACACTACGGGTGCCATTATTCCCTGCATCGTAGTTCATAGTCCTATTGAGCATGCGACATGCGCTGTGCGCTTACCTTCGAGGATCATGATCCTTGCCATATGTAAGGTGGACGGATCCGCACTAAGCTACTTTCATATTTCCGAAGTGCTCCGGTAGTGATGGTACCGTGATGGTAGAAGTTTGAACTCCAAAATTATCTCGTCCTCTCCTGTCCTAATAATCGCGTAGTTTCATATGAATGATTAATCAGCTGTTGTTCGTTATGTAGCAACAAAGACACACAATCGATTACTCCTTTATTAATCTCCTCCTCTGTCTCGCAATCGTGGTATAGGTAATTCGCGCATTGAGGTTAAGCCCAATATGTCCGTTGCAGGCATTCGCTCCTCTAAAGTATTCTCATGACCGCGACTCATGCTACGTAGACGGGTCGGCACATGAATGGAAAGCAACCCCCCCCCCCTCCCCCATCGTCGCCGAACTGCGCCCACATCCTCATCCTTCCACCTGGTCACGACATCACCCTCCTTAGAGCTTTACAATAAGTCTGACTATCGAATTCGCTGGGGCTCTGTTTCTCGGAACAGTTCCACCATCTGGATGCGACTATTACAACCACCTCAAAAGTCGGTCAATGGAGAGTTGAATGCAGTTGCCACCAGCTACAAACTGAATCGCAAAGACCGTGATTCGTCGCATCTCCAAAGACGACATCGCTGCTAAATGCTAAGATGTCTGTGCTCTCGCTCGCCTTCTTGTTCACTCACCTTACGTCCCTGGCGTCTCACTCTCATAGACGGTGTTTTTTTGCCTTTCACTTCTCCACATGCTCGTCCAATACTCAAGATCAACTGCAACTATAAGGGCCTCAAGGTAGAGGTGTTTTCCATAGTGTTTCTTCTCAACTATCAGGCAATTAGCAGCTACGGATGCATAGTTGAAGCTAAGACTTTCGGATGAGGAACACTCCTTATTCCCACTGCATTACACTCCTTGTTCCGTTTTCCTTATTTGTTGTTTGTGTCTAAAAATTTATTATCGTATGTTGCACATAGTAATCACGCTAAATATGTATTATCCGCCTTGTAATGATACAGTGGGCCGTCTTGTTTTCACGCCCATAAGTGTTTTATGTAATGGTTCTTCTCTGTACATATCATGCATTCTCTTCACTGCCAGCCAGAATCGTGAAAAAGAATGTTCATTCATTGATTTATTAAATCCTCAAGAAGTGCCTCGATTACACATGGAACTCCATAGTGTTAGGGTGTAACGAAATTTCGTGACATTCTCGAACTTTTTTGAGTCAAGTTTGTTTCAATGGAACAATTTTGATCTTCAATTTATATGTTACGCTCATCGGCAACTTCTTGCTAACCACCTTGCAGAGAGCTGTTGCGGCAGCCAAGTCATTTTGAGGAGCTTTTGAATCCCTAAAGGAATAGTTCAGAGAGCAATCAGAAAGCGCATAGTCACGGCTACGGAAGGCTTTCCCTAACCAAGCTTCGAGATCTCGAGCAGTGTCATTTTGAAACGTGTGACCCTGAAAAGTGGTGGAATAAGCAAACATTTCAGCAAACATTGTGGGGAAATGGTAAAGATTTTCATTCTCCCTTCGCAGCTGATTACAATAGGACATGTTTACCGCTGGTTACCACAGCGTTGATAGGGGGCCATTGCTTGCGGAATCCGTAAACCTCACCGCATACACGTATAAAAGCCCTACTAGACTGAAAGTACTTGCACAACCGGTCCCACCTTTTCTGAAGGATTTGAATACTACCGGGACTGGCACTACCGGGACTTGTGCACCTAGAGGTATCTCCTCCATACGCAGTTACACGTTGTTCAACCAGTACGTATAGCGGGAGCGGAAGAGAAGTTGTAGACGGTACCCTCATGCGCTTCCCTTAGGTATCGGTTAACTCATGGGAAGACTTCTAATCGAACTTCAGCACTCTTTTTTAAGATCTGTTCTTTTGAAGCTTCTGGAACAGCTTCTGGAACAGTCTAGTGTAAGGACTTGATAGCGAGATCATGTACGACAGTTTAAGCAAGGAAGCAGTAGGCCCATCCAAGACGGATGGCCTCCTTTGTCTCCCAGGCAGAAGTCTCCCAGGCAGAAGTCACGTAAGCGGAAGCGATGGGGCATTTCAATTTACAATGGAAGGCAGTGTCAGAGCCTGACTCGGAGCAAACGCGTGTGCCTCCCACCACTTTGCAACTTGGCAATGATTTTATATAGCAAAGTGTGACGAAAGTGATGAATTTCATCTACAGTTTGTGATATGAGAAGAGCGATGGCGGGGGACGGTAAACTTACCATTCCCATAGACGGCATAGCTTGGATGTCGAAATATCTACAGAAAGACGTGATATGAGGTTCGAGACATTTCACGGATTTTGGGTTACCCTAATGCCCTAATATTTCAATTTTACTTATAAAATATAAAAGTATGAGGAAGTACAGCTACGCTGTACTTTCTTCTAAGGAACTAAAGGCGATCAAAGGACTCGAGCTCGTGAAAACAAAGAAACTCTTGAAAACAAACTGTCCTCACCTCAGTGGATCCAAAAGGATTCGATGGTTCCACTATGTGGGGGAGGGAGGAGGGAGAATGGGGTTTAGAATGGAGAGAATGGGCTCTCCGTGCCGCGGGTTTGTCGCATAGCTATATAAGAAGGAGTTTAACTGCCGCGGAACGTAAGCAGGAGTTCGAGCTGAGCTCGCAGTGAGCAATCAAAAGGCTGCGTCTGGGTCTTGTACCGAGTGAGTTGAAGCGCGTAGACGAGCTCTCGAAAAACCGGGCTACGGGACACGCTTAAACCGCCACGGTCCACTCCAAGGCATTCGATGTTTCCTTTTGAATCTAAGAAATATGAGCAACAAGATACACCACTTATAGTTGTTTTGGATACGTACAACCCAATTACAGAAACATGGCTGTCATCGAAACAACGAGTAGACTCCTTGGTATCGGCCCCTACAACGTTTATCGAGTTGACCGCAAAGGCGAAAGGGAGGGGTGTCTGCCGTATAGCTAGAAAAACTTTGTTGTTAGCCTCCGTTAGGTTGCTCCAGCCTACAAACTCTGTCTCGAAAGTTCTGACATATCCTCCGTTGTGTTGTTTAGGGTCGTACTTGTTTACCGGCCACCTAGTTCTAGCAGGAATATCTCGGTTGTTCCCCTGCGCTGCTGTCATCGTTCCACGGCGGTTATGAACAATTTTCGGGAAAACTCCTCGAAAGTGGTAGAAAATGGGGAAAATTCAAGAAGGTGGTATATGTAGGTGGAGGTTAGGGGAGAGGGGAGGGGTGTCTCGAAGTTTTGAGGGGGGTCGTATTCCCTAGAATTTTTCTCCATACGACCAGGTTGCACACTAGTTTTGTAAACGCGAGCTGAGATTTCGCGTCCCGCTTGAGGTCAAGTTTTGAGTATAAATCAGTTTTCTTGTGAACACAATCTCTACAAAGCTTCCTTTCCCACACAGGTTGTGTGAGAATATTCCAGTGACAGCCAATGAGGCAGTGCAGTAGGCAGTTAGATATTTATTACATTAGTACGTGAAGGTCAGTATGTAGATCAGTGCCGTTCACTCCTTCTTGTCAGACGATTGTTTCTCCAACTCTTCACCAACCTTCCTCATGTCCTCCTGAAGCTGACTGAATTTGAAAAAGATCTCGCTTCTTGGAATGCATGATCTACAAGCGTGCGCTTCTGAGCGACGGTCACGACAACCTATCGATCAATACTCGACTAAATGACGCCAGCCATCCATAATCGGCGTCCGTAGGGTTCGCCACCGAAAACGACTTATTGTTAGGCTGCATTGGGAGTCAAGCTATTCAGTCCGCGATTTCGGAATTGAGCGACTGAATGGCATCTGCAGCCAACCGAACATCTCGCTAATCGTTGGATCAGAGTGCAGCATCGTTGTGTGAAACACATAGGGAGGTGGTACTTTTTCGCTGAGGAGGACTCGTATTTGGTGGTTGTTTGGAGGGGGAGGGGTCGTAGATGGTTTTGAAAGGAGTTTGCGAAATTTTTCCGAAGTCATTCACAGTAGTTGAGTTTTCGCAAGATTTTCCCTGTTTCATGTGTACTACATATCCCCGGAAAAATTGTGGGTGAAAAACTGGACTGGAAAATGTGGGAAATTGGCAAGTAGGTGTTGGGGAAGGGGGGGGGGATCGTCCCCTCCCTCGAGAGGAGGGGTCGCAGAATCGTTGGAACTGCTCATTCAGTCACATTTGCTTGAAACCTATTTCAAGCTTTTTAGCGGTCCGGCGATCAGCGCTGGAGCGCAGTAGGTCGCAGTCGCGCGGCCGGATCCCTCAGGCAGCGTTCATACTTCGCGACAGCAGCGGCGATCGCGGCGACCTCGGCGATCGCCGCGATCGTCGGTACGTGGCAGAGCGCGCCCCAACGCTATTATGGACCGCTCGCTTGATAAATAAGGGAATCCAACTTGTGAGACCTTCTTTTCTCTTAATAATGGCTACTAACTGATAAGTTACGACTTTCCATGCATAAGCAGATCTGGAACATGAGGTCGAGATAAGGCCAGCTCTTTTCCTTGGGTGAGTTCTTTTTGTTTTTTATTGTTTTTATTGTTTGCCTCAAGTCATGAAAAACACGAATTTGGCATCACTAGTTTGCCCCGGGCACTAGTCAGTTAGGAATGAACCAAACCTCAAACTTCGTACTGATATGGCAAAATCAAACAGCATTTCATCAATGCGGTGTGATGGTTTGCCGTGATAAGGAGTAATCATACATTTTGGGCTCACATGAGCATACATAGTAGTATCACACCTCCCTCCGGCGCTGTTCGGCGGAGAGAGGCATTTTGCACTTTCGCACTTCCCATCGACCCGTCTTAGAGAGCCTTTTCTTGAGCTGGTAGGTTTTATCATAGTGACTCGGCGTGCTTGCTCCAGCTTCGCAAGGGTTCACAGGTTTCATCAGAGTGAGACAGCTGCAACATCGTTGTGTGAAACACAAAGGGGCGTGCACTTGTTCGTCTGGGGAGGGGATTCGTTATTTCTTCGGTCTTTTGGGAGAGGGGGTGGGTGGTCGTATGCGGATTTGAGAAAATTTGCCGCCTCCACCCCTCGCGCTCGACGGAAAATCTTTGGGTGAGAAATTTGGAAAATGTGGAAAATTGGTAGGTACATAGGTGTTAGGGAAGGGGCGGTAGGTACCGACCCTCATTTAGGTGGAGGGGGTCGTACTGACACCCTCTCTCGGGGGGGGGGTCGTACCTGCACCACCACTTCACACATCACGACCCTGATCGCATGTGCCTATACGTGTGCGACATATCAACCGCGACGCCATGCGCCATGCAACTTGTTTCCCGCAACTCGGGACCTCCAAGTCTGCCCCCCCCCGTTTGTCTGATTTGGTTCAACTCCTTTGCGTCACTTCGTCTCAGAGATGAGGGGTGTAACTGAGCACAGCTGCAGATTCACGCAGACAAAGGTGAGATGTGCGTTAATTTTGTCTTGCACCGTCTTCGTTGTTTTATGCACGCCAGTGTAGCAGTCCACCGTAGTCGCGCTCACAACTAAGTCTTATGGACACAAGCTGTAACGTGGACCACAATTTCGTGGGCCGCTGAAAAAGCTGATGTTGGGTATTTTTGTTTTTATCCTCTGTTTGGAATGATTTGTCACACTCCAAGATTGCTGTACGTTACTACGTAAAACAAATTATCTCGGTCTGTAACCATAACTGCCCTTGTACACTCGTCATCCGGGCAGTTGATTAGGGCGGTCGTCAATGGAGGAGTGGGGGTGTTTTGGCAGGTTTTTTTCAAGGTTAACTGTTCCTTGTCTTCACAAGATAAGTTATTATTGAGTTTTTTCTAACTTTGCGAACTATTAGACGATTAAGCAAACAATTAAACAAACACCTAAGGAAATTGCGAAAACACTCCATTACAAGAGCAAAAAGAATTCACGTCTCGATATACTTCATATAGACAATAAAGCAACTGACCTTGAAAAAAAACAGCCAAAAACAGTGAAAACTAGGGAGAAAATTGCTAAATTAGGCTGGAAACAGCTGATCGCAGCGATCGTGACGCGCTGCAGCCGCGTCGCAACCCTTGGGCTGGATAATCAACTGGCCGGATGACAGTCCTATTGGGCGCTCAGATGAAATTAGAGGCACGGTGCGCGATCAGGTGTAGAAGCTGAGAATATAGTGTCGGGAGGGCGGTGTGGTCCGCGCCCTTGTACCAGTTTCGCGGCAAAAGATTGTGAGGGAGGGGCGATAGCGGAATATAAGTCTACTGACGCCTCCTTCTTTACGGTGACCCGCTCCAGCCTCCGCCTTCAAAGCCCACCTTTCAGTGAAAAACGAAGCTGCAGGACGAAAAAGCATGAAAATCGTCACTTGTACGGTCGTAGAGTTCTTATCGGGGAATCAGCTGTGCGGATGAGGGCGTAATGTTGGATATGGAGTTACTTGGGCGCGTACAAACTGGGATCGAGATGGGGCTCTATCGTGGATAATTGGCCTGTTTTCCTGCTTTTTTCTTCCCTATCGAGTTACTCAGAACCTTTTCGTCCATATGCAAACCCCTAATCCACTATCTGTGATGGCGAATGATCGCGGGCTTTGCCTTTGAGTTTATGAGCAATGGTGGGTGGAAGTTATGTTTTCTGGGACCATTCAAGAGAACACCTGATAAAGGGTTGTTTTTCCCCCTCAGCACAATACAATTTCAACCTATTAGGAGACGTCAGAAGTTACCACAGTACCCAGAGCTACATAAACAGCTAGACAGTAAACACCTTCACGTCCGTTCATAGCAACGTGTACAAACAAAAAAGAAGAAAAAAAAAAAAAAAAACAATAAAGATTGGATAGTTTTCAATAGCTATCGAGTCAATTACGCTTTCACCCACCATCTGAGGCACAACCATCTTCTGAGTTCGCCCATAGATAGTGGCTTCTTGCATGAAATTTCGTGTCGAAGGTGAAAATGCCGGAGTACTCCTATGTTGTTTGGTAGACAGTTTTCAGCTCTGCAACATAATGTGTTCGCACATCTATCCTTTCTTGATTTTCGTCAACTTTAATTCATCAAAATGGGGTGTCCGGTAGACAACATGAGTTTCTGACACCAACACTTTGCACTTAATCTTGGCTGCAGAAGTAGCTCGAAATTTGTGATGTACATGACCAAGGAACGATGCCGCTAAAGATTGATTGAAGATGGTTCAAGGTATAAGGGTATGGATCTTGAAATTTTGCATCGGTAGGGCCTCCTCTTGGTGGGCGACCACCTGCACATCCCATCCATCAGCCTTTGAGTGGGTGACGCTGAATGGGGCTGAAGGAGCAATCATGACACCTAGGCATTCCCCATTCTTTGATATGGACCTCCGTGGAAAGCTGTTTGATTGAGCTCGCAATCGAACTCATACTCAAAAAGGAATAAGGTGCTATGTGAGGTCGAAACAGAAATATTCGTATTGTTATACTCATTTTGTACCTAATCGAAAGACAACCCTTCTTGACCATACCCTCAGATGAGTCCTCTGCGGTTTCAGTTTTTCCAGTTACATGGAAAAGGAGAAGGTGCCCAGAATGCTCGATCGTTGACTTGACTCTCCATTTTAGGCACCAAAAAATTGGTTGAATATGAACCTTCAGGAAAATCAGGTCAAAGTCATATAGGGTAAAGGATTAACTGCTAGACTGCATAGAACGCAATGGTAGGACGTTCCATTTTGCTAGAAAGAATGCCGTTACTCATGGGCCAACCCGATACATGTCGTTGTCGCAGGCGCTTCGAAGTGTAAGTAGTGGTGACAAAATGTGGGGAATAAGGGGCCAGGGGCTCGTCATCGTAGAAAAAAAATGCCAGAAAAAACTCCGCGTCCCTCTGCCCCTCTATAATACCATACCTCTAGCTCCAGGATATCAGAATAATCGACAGGGCGCCCTAACTCTACCCCTCAATCATTACGATAAATCTCACGGCCCCACAGGCAACTGCGGAGCTTCCATTTCATAGGAATTGTCTAGTAGCTTCGGAGTCTAGAGGAGGAGTCACTGGTCACTAGTTACAAGAGAGGCGTTTCTGGAGCAACATTGCGCCTTAGCGCTCTTACCTTGCAACTTTTCGCCACAAAGCCGGTACAGGGTTGTCCACCGCCTTATCTCTTCGACGCAATCTTTTGCATTCCCTTAGGTCATCGCGGACTGTGTCTTTGAATATTTATTGCTCTATATTGGGTCAGATTCTCTCGTGTAGTAGGAAAACTAAGACGTTGTACCCACGACTGGTTCTACCCACTGGACACGACTATCACAATCGTCTCAAAAAGGGTCAAAAAGTGTAAACGCTGAAAGGTACAAATCTCTGCTCCTTTCCGAAATAAAGTCTTATTTGCTGTGGACACTGCGGCGTGAAGGATGGGGCGGGTGCGTGGCGCCGGCCTGTTCTCCACACATTGAGGTTTTCTCCCAGCTTTCATTACTGTTGTAGAATAGTTTGACGCCGCGCCAAGCCCAGATTTTTGAAACAATAGTATAGTCTCGTTTGCTGCTGTGCGCTTAGCACCAGCAACAAATTTTCTTCTCCTTTCACTTCTTCAGTTACCCAATGCTAAGATCCATGAAAGGTATGAGACAAGAGCTATGAAAACCCCAATTAGGGCGTTTCTGATGGTGTCACTTTTTTTCTTCGCTGCTAGGCTAACTAGCAGATAAGGTTGCATATTTGAAGATACGACTTGCCAATGCAGAACACTCGTCATTCCTATTGCATTACATCACCCTTTGTTGCGTTTTCCGCCACTGCTATTTACCTCTAGAAATTATTATCGTAAATTTTACCTAGTGATCACGCTATATGTATTGTCCACCTTGTAAAGGTTCAGTGAACTGTCTGTTATCGTTTTCACGCATAGGGTTTTACGTAAGGAGTCCCCTCTGTACATTTAATGTATTCCCTTACTACGATCCACAATCGTGATAGAAAGTGTACTCGTTCATTTATTTACATCTCGAGAAGTGCCTCATTCACAGCTTGATTTCCATATAGTATATTCAGTTTGTTATTAAAGTATGAAAACATGAGAGTAAAGCTGAGTTGCATTATTTCTCATTAAAGGCATCCAAAAGCTAAATTTTGTTTTCATACCAGGAACCCAAAAAGATCAAAGAACTCGGGTCCATAGGCGGTCCAGTCCAAAAAGAAAGTGTACAGTCAGCTTTGTGGATTCAGATCCTTGCCATGTATGGAAGAAGGGGTCCGCATGCAGAAGAGTGCCCCTTTCTCCGACAAAAGCACGAGCGCTGGGTTGAGGGTTGTGGTACCTGGGTGCGCTCTCCTTACTCTGCCCACACTGCGGTATGGCCAAGCGCCCTTGCCCTAGCCAAACGCGCTACATGTCTACGCCCTCTCAATTTTTTTGTACTCTACTACAGGTGCCTGTCTCGCTGCGGGATCTTTTGCCCTCTCGCTGCGGGATCGGCACGATTTCTCGTGCGTTTTCGAACATAGAAAGTGGCATGCTACTGCAACTGCGAAGCCATCAGAATCCTGCCACTTACGTCTGGTCCCTTAATACCGCACGATCCTTCGTCGACTGCGTTATTCCGGAATGCAAGAACTGGAAGAACGGCGCTTTGTCCTCTGACCAATCATGCTTTATGATAGAAATGGATAATAGACGAGCACGTCTTCTAGACTAAAAAGGACAGTTGTCGCCAATGACTTTCTGTTATTTCCTTGTTGATCGTTGTAAAGCTACCGTTTTGAGCTCTTTCCCTTATGAGGTTCAATCTATTTTAGCGGTCGTTATTGGCATGTTAACAGTCCTAATCAATGCTGTTTAATGGCAGCAGATACCACTGACTTTGCGTGCAGGGTACACACCCGATTGTGCGAACCCATAGGGGGGGGTCGTACTTGGCCGCTGGGGAGGGGGGGGGTCGTAATCTCAAGGGTCAGTCAGCGCCGGGCAATGCTTTGACATTTCAGTTGATAGTGGGAGTGGAGCTATGGAAGCCAAGATGTTAAAAAATCAAAATTATTATGAGTGTATTCTTTACAGATTTAACTGCTCCGTTTACCAGCCCTCTTTTCATGCGGAATTCTCAGAAAGGGATCGCACTTAGCCGCAGGGACGTGGGGAGTGTCGCAAATGTAGGCGCTAACATCAAAGCAGACAAAAAGTTGCCATATTCTAAGTTGATAACGCGGACGGGAAAGGCTGATCAACCCGGACGTAAGGAGTACTAGAAAATAATAAAAAACTGATTTAGCAACATAGCAAGAAGAGCAAGAATAAATAAATAAATATCAATTATAGCATGAACTCGTAAGTACCCAGATGACTAAATAATAGTCTCAAACGAATTCGTGCGTATTGTCCTTTCTAAACCCTAAGCAAACATCTGCTTGTATGGACAAAAGCACCTGTGATCGGAACTTACACTTTCCACCCCCTCTGCGTAGCGTAACACGGCGCGCACTCGGACCAAATCGATCAGTGTTAGCCGAGCTCCTCTTTCACTCGTTTGAAGGGAAATATGTGTTTTGAAGGCACACTAAAGTTTCCGAAGGTGTATCCTGACAATGGCACACGAACTTTCGGGTAGCTCAGAGGGTAGCTTTTTGGTAAAATCTCCTAAATATCTCCGAATCAGGTAATTCTTACAAGAACAACCGTTAAGATTGTTAAAGAGAAAATAATAGGGCGTTGCGTGCGTGATAGACGCTGTTCTTGGTTCTTGATGATAATTGGCTGGTATGAAAAAGTAATCCCTAAGTGGAGGCATGGTAAACACCGATCTGTCCGCTAGCCTATCCGAAGAAACCGATCCGGAAATATTTTACGAACGGGGAAAACCGATTCAGGATTTTCTTAGAAACGATCTAGAGCAACAGTGCCTCGCATGTCCTGCTAAGCCAATCTCAAGTAAGCCGCGCACACTAGAAGAGATATAGTCACCTCCCTCTAAAAAATAACCCCCAGATGTTGAGCAGGTCCAACAAACCGCTGCTCCAGGACGTTTTTCCAGCATGAAAGCCGTTGCAACCTTGGACGATAATAGCCGAGCGCATGAGAACGAATATACTGCGCCTGCGTACCAGTTTTTCATTTGTTCCGCCATTTTTTTTTGGTGTCTTTTCATGTGTAGCTCTGCAGTGTCGAGCATGGTTAATTCCCGTTCACCATTCATTGAATGATATCTGTCGGCGCCTAACTCACTGACCTATGGGGCCTTATATTTTCACTTAATTTAGTATCAATGATCAAATAGTTAGGCCATCGCTGTTTCTGATGTGTGTTCACTTGTTAGATAGATTGCATGTCATACCGATGCGATGGTCAAACAACGAGTTGTTATGAGTAGCAATTCCTATAGAAAATTGTAGCAATGCGAGGGCATCCTCTGGTTGTAGGCCTCATATTCGAAAATGAAGGACTCGAAACTACTCAATTGCCATTGAATTTTAGAGGCCATCTCGCCCTTTTTCGAAATTCCAGATTCCATTTCAGGAAGACATTTCATGTGAACACGCATCTGTTTGTCAGTTAGAGCAGTAGGGGGGGGGGTGTAACTGGGCCCTTTTCACGTGCTACAACAACGCCCGCCGTAGGCGTCAATTCACACTCCATTGGGTGCCACATCCTGTACACATGCTCATGTAGAACTGTGTAGCGGTGGCTGGCAATCGCACGCCTTCCCTTTCGATCGTTATGCGTGCTACGCCAGTAGATCTGAAGCCAGTCCTCTATATTTCTCTGAGAGCCATCTGAGACTATAGGCCCGCTATCTCACGGAAAGTGCTTGAAACCTTTTTCCTCCGTATCAAGATAAGTATCTATCTTGCGGCACCTCCGCAAAACAATTACAAAAATTAATAACAGCTTATGATTGATTGTCACAGCTTTCTACGGGTCATGCGCTGTTCGCTTTTGCACCATAAGCTTATTCCACTAAAGCTCAGTTCTGTCAAGAAACACGTAGTAATGCTTCTGACTTTTCCACTCGTTTGGACGGCGTTATTATTGTTTTCGATTTTGTTTTTGTTGTTTCTTTTTATTCGTTTTCGCTTACATTGCCGTCATGCTTCCCCATTAAACAAGTAATAAATCAAATAAATAATTTGTGTGTGGTGTGCATAAATGATGGCATATTTCAGCAGTTCCTAGAGGACTCCTCACTGCTCGTTCACTGTTGAGCTCCTGATGACATGTGCTTGGACGATGACGTCAAAATATTGATACATGATGCCTGGTTCCTGACAGCTGTGTCCCTCCAGGCTATCGCTGGCTATATCTCAGCCTCAATTTCTATTATTGTAGCGCTAAAGTGTAGAAGTTTGCACTACCACATCAACTGGAGAGTAAGTGAGGTACTACGTTTCGTGTGGAGAGTAGCTTATGTTCTGGCCATTCTGGTGATTTTAGCCGACCCTGATCCTACAACTGGTTTCCTCGACTATGAGCATTGAGAAGGGAGGGAAGGGGGGGGGGGAGGGAATTTGAGGGTTCTTTAGTCAGATTTCGAAACTGTGTACTTAGTCAAAATTGATAGGGTGTTTTTCTCCGTAATTTCTATTAGCTTCTCGATGCTGTTGATCCGAATACCATGTGACTCACGCCTTCAAATAAGGCCGTTAATGGCTGGAACAACTCCCCGTAGAACTTCCTGTACCGTCCTAATAATGGGCCGCCGTAATAAGCGTCAGGCATAGGCCAGAATCCCTCTTTTAGTATCTCAACCACTCACGGATGTCAATTTCACCGAGGACATCTTCAAAACAATCTCTTCTACCGAGTGGCCACCGCCGGCACGGTCTGCCAGTGATGGCAACCGTTCGCAACATCAACAGCGTATGGGAGAAGACACCGTTTTTATCGCTACGATCCATCGCTGGTTGCTCGCTTTAAGGAAGGAGACACGGACTTCGAAGACAAGCCTGGTCGGGACGCCCCCTCGCCGTCGACGACTCCGTCATTCTCGACGCCGTCAAAGAGGACCCGGAACTAACACCCGCAGTCTTGCGACGAGACTTGGGTGTGCCCACTCAACAGTCGTCGGCTTCAGGCCCTCACTTAGACTCAATGGATACCTCATGTCTTGACCTGTCATGCGGTACGTTCGTGTATCCATTCGTCATCCTTCTCCGCTTGCATCGCAAGGAGTTTCTGGAGGACCTAGTTACTGGAGATGAAAGCTGGATCCTCTACGACGCTAACAAGCACCGCGCCGTCTGGCTCCCGCGAGGAGAACAGCCGCCGACGCAAGCCAAATCCGACCTCCACCCCAAGAAGTTTCTCCTTTGCTGCTTCTGGGATTCAAAAGGAATGCTGTACTACGAACTGCTCAAGCAAGGCCACACCGTCACCGCTCCCTATTACGCTGGTCAGCTGCAGATTGCGGAAGCCGTTCGAGAAAAACGGCCTAGACGAACTTTTGTGCACCTCCTCCATGACAACGCTAGGCCTCACATAGGTAAAGAGACCCGTGCAAAATTGGAGGAGCTAGGTTCCACATCCACCCTATTCACCTGATATTGCCCCCTCAGATTACCACTTGTTCCGGCCCCTCAAGGCTTTCCAAAAAAACGATTCGTCAACTATGACCACCTTGAACAAGTGGTCGGTGACTTCTTTGACTCCCAATCTCCCCAGTTCTGGGAGAAGGGAATCGCTGACCTGCCCGTTAGGTGGGACAATGTTATGACTAACGATGGTTATTATATTGTTGATTGCTTGCATTGTTTGCTGAGTTGTAAATGAAAACAGAAAAAAATCTCAGCCCTATCGAGACCTAATAACAAATATGAATACCTGATGATCTTTCGATGCATTATCCTCCGAGGATCTGCATCGGTGTAAAGACTTTCCAATATACCATGCTCTTAGACGTCGTTTACTC
>MU947059.1:0-10210 GCA_036418165.1 Cooperia oncophora
GGACGCCAGCTTCCACTCGTCGCATTGAGCCAAATCAGTCCAGAGGATACTACCCGCTTGAGGGACACACGGCGATTCATCTTCGCACAGTGCTTTCAAGAACAACTTGACCATAGGAGTCTCTTTCGCTGCTGGTGTTCGTGTTTGGTCCGACGGGGTGTCACAGTAGCGCTCTAGGTGGGGACAAGGGGGGACGCCTATACAATTGATAATGGTGTGTTATAGAACCTTCTCTATGATGTCTTTTCGAAAACAGAAAAGGCTTTTGCACATGACCATCAAAGGGTAGGAGTTGTCGTCCCTTGGGGAAGTTTTCCCTTCGAGGGCTAGTTCATGGTGAAGAGCATCCTCCCATATGGAGAGTCAAAGTAATCAGCGGTGCAAATTCCTTTACGAGATCAGCTGACCATACTGCTTCCGTCGAAAATCACATGGGACGCAGTGCGGCGACGGGTTGGGAGGGGCATTTCGCCCTTTCACTGCTTCACTAGTTTCAATTTACAAGTCTCTTTCTGGTAAAACTGGTGAGCTAGAGTGAACTTGTCGAGCCACCATAGTAAAATCTGTCAGTTCTTGTGAGCTAAATGAAATAGCTCTATAGATGCTACACACTTCGATGGGAGTGGCAAGTGTGCAGCCATCGCCAAGCTGCCCTCGCACTCACCTTTGTAAGAGATGTGACCGATACAGCGGCTCCCTCGGACTAGTCGATATCCACGTTTGGCTTTTTTTTGTTCTCCCGGACAAGTAAGGTACCAGTTACCTAACCACAGTCCAAGGCATGGTGTAGTTCAGCCACCGAATCAGGGAATGCCGCTCCGCGCCAAATCAACCAGAAAGAAAATCCTCTGTGCTTTCGATGACGCCCTTCAAATGCTAGAGTGCATAGGGTTACTTCCAAGTTGCCGCATCGCACGCTTTCCTAGCTAGTTGACGGGACAGGCACAGACATAAAAAGAGTCGACAGCAGCAGCGTTGAGCCGATTGGGTTCTAGCAGGAACGCTGTGCATATAGTCCCTTTTGCTGCTTCTCCGTCGGCCTCGTTGCGACGTTATGGGCAAAAGTCCTTACCCCAAGTGGGATCAAACATTCACCTACCGCTTTCCGGGTGAGTGCTTCCTCTTACGTAACACATGAATAAGGAATAGTGCACTCACTAAGAAAGCGTGTGCGTAACGGATAGCGCACTCACTCGGAAAGCTTGATGTGCGGTTCAACTACAGCCTGGGGTCAAGCCTTTTGGTCTAAGCGAGAAGGATCTCCTGATAAGGTGGACCCAGGTATAGTAGTCCTATCCCTATTGGACTAATCCACTAAAAATCCATTAACTGCTCTCTTCACCTCCTCCCCAAAGATTATCAGCCCGGAATTATATTTATTATTTCTTAAAATGCAAGAGATTTTTCGCTTAAACGGTTTATGAAGTGTGAGAGAGAGGAATGCCTTTCGACAACAAATGAAACCCATTCCAAGGTACCTGTTCCATTAATAAAATCTCATCAATTTAAGTTTAAATTAAGCATTAATGGAACAGTAAATGAATATATTTCAAGATCATTTTGAGATAATTCAAATAACGGTTTCTCAGCCTCTGCGCATGGTTGTTCGACGAAAACGCTGGTTTTCCTCTCCCTTCTCGTCCGTGACCTAATGTTTTGCCCATAACATAGCAGTCTTATGATGGAAACGGATGGTCTCTTGGTCTTGGTCACTAAATTCTACAGAAAACTGGAAATCGTCGAGGTGTATGTGGCCGTCTCGGGCATCCATAACAACATCCGTAAACCACAAGACAAGCGTTTCTAATGCCCAACTGACACACGGCAGCGCTTTTCTGTTCGTCGTATGTTTATGTGCAACTGGTTCTTGTTATGTCTGTGCTGACCGCCGACCTTCATCAACAGCTGCCACTGACCATGGGCTGGGCTCGATGAGAGTGCACTAGTGCACTAGCGTCAAAATGGCAATTTCGCCGTCCCTTTATCAGCTACCTTCTGCTTCATTTTACCTTTCGATTCTGTCTTTTATAAAGAGAAGCCGAGAGATCTCCTTCCTCTCTAATTGACATTTGAAAAGGCGTTTCAAATGCGTGGGCGTCCTCCAACGTGAGCCCCGCCGTTGAGCACCATTTCTGACTGTTCCATCGCCAACTCTTGGGACTGTGGAGTTCACAGAGAACCAGCAGAATCTTTCTTGTCTTCCAAGACTGACAAAGCCCTAACTGGGCTAAATACTCTGCATAGATCCCTTTTTTCGGAGTTTTTCACAGAGGTAAAGTTTCAGTGAATCTTTTGCTCCCATCTGCTGATTTTTCTATTATTTTTTTTATTTTTATGCTGGATATGGAAATACTCCAGTCAACTGACCAAACGTTCGTCTTTTGGTTAGCCGTCTTATGGTTGGTAATGAGCCTTTCATGATACGAGGAGCTCTTAATTAATACTTGACTCGTACGAGAATGTAAACAAAAACAAAGCACTAGCTGGCGGCCACGGTCGGCTGGCGTGGGTTTCCTCTGACTGACTCTTACAATTTTTCATAATAGAATATAATATGAATGTACCTCATTTGAGAGATTTCTAACGAAACACTTTCCATTCGAAAGATTTCCAAAGACCCACAACTCAGCATTCTTGTGATAACTTTTAGTACATTTTATCCTGTTCTCGATATTTTTTAACCGGCCTACCTCGGAGAAATCGGTACCTCTTTCTACATCTTTCTATGGAACCTTTTTGAAATATGATGCTCTGGAAGAGACCAAAAAGCCAAAGTGGAGAGATTCAATCATTCTCCTTCAGTACGCCCGCGCACAGCTTTTACCGTTTCTGAAGAGTCGCAGCAACATCGTGTATTGGAGAAGTTTTTTGCTTTAATACGACCATCCCCCCCCACTCCAAACTTTCAGAACTTCTTCTTTAGACTTCTACCAAAAATTATATACCATCTTCCTCAGGGCACGTCGTGCGCTGGGAGACCTCTTACGAAGGTACTGTTTGGTCGCTGAAGGGGGAGGGGGGAGGGGATGGTATTTGACCCAAGTTTCTAGCAATATTGACCCTTCATTGTCCCAATCGTCCGAAATCAGGGCAGCTTTTGACCGACTTTTTTCTTTGTGAGCAGAGCAGGCTAATTGTCGGTTGAGGCAGTTTGACCTCATGAAGACCGATGACACATCCGCTTGACCAGGAACCTCTTGCGTCCACGCCACGTGCCCGGCGCCAAAATAGCCCAGATCGCTAAATTTGCTGAAAACTTGTTCCCAGGGGTAGCTTGATCCCATTTGGCCCGAGACCTCCTAGCGTCCGCACCACAAGCGCCGGCGCCAAAACACCCTGAATCACCAAATCCGCTGAAAACTTGTCCGGGGTAGTTTGGCTTTGGCCTCCACCGATCTCACGTCTATATGGAGCATTGAGAACATCTAAGATAGAGGAAAGGGGTACACGTGATAGCGCAGCCCTTTCTGCTTGTCTCTACCCTACGCTGAGATAGTGATCCTTTCTTCTGCTGAGGCTGATCCCCATTAAAGATGCTGCTTTTTTTCACCGTTCAACTGAATCATGCGGACATGATTGCCCCAGCACACAGCTCCTCACAGAAGCTATTGAGGGGAAAAAATGGAAGAATCCTCGGTAAAATGATAGGAAGTTTGGGAAACTTCGGAGGATGATAGATAGCATAGGGGCGGCCTTCGTACCAGACAAGGACACCGGAGAGGGGGGGGGGACGAGCCGCGTTTTCGGAAATTTTCCCCAACGACAGTCACTGCCTTGATATTGCTACATTTATCAACATTTTGCCATTGAGAGTGTATGTGATGGAGAAGCACTTCCAACTACTAGGATTTCGTACTTCAGCCACACCACCGATTGGGGAGCAACAAGGAGCGGGACAGGTGGGGGCGTAAAACGCGAGTGAAACGGGGAAAACTATCAGTTCGAACATTTAGTTAGCCCATGTACGTCTTCATGTTCTTCATCACGACGATGTGCCTTGGTTCGGAACCTCTCGTGGGCTTGAGTGCATAAGCCACTGAAACCGTCTCGGATAGCCAACTAGTAAGTGCCAGAACTTGGCCTGATTATTCCTTCTGCATGTCTATTTTTTTCTAGTTGAAAAGACAGCAGTAATCATCCTAACAGACTCTACTTCAGGAGCAGGTCGCACTCAACTAGTACAGCTTGGAAATAACGGATAATCACCCGTAAAAAAGAGCTCATAAAGCCAGCTACTGATGTCGATTGTTTTCTTTTTATCCGATTTTACTGCTACAACTACCTCGCTGGTAACCAGTCGGGCTTTGTGTAGGAAGAGCTCTGCGAATGAGAAAAAGCTGTCTTGACTGTATTTTCTGGAGCACCGGGCTCTTTTTCTTGATGGTATGCGATTGTGCTCATTCTTATGTTTATTTGCGCAGTGCATTGCCTGAGCACGAGCTTCTGCACTCGTTCCCATCGCCACCATCACTCACGTCTGTTGTAATCCAATACTGTCAACTATTATATATCCTATAATCATATAGTGAGTTATGTCAAAACATTCCATCCCTCTAGGTGACGTCCGGGATTACCTTTGGTTGACTGACGAAAGTCTTCTTGAATTTTGGGGCAAGGTCAAAAGAAATTGCCCAATTTGTTCCGAACAACTTGCAAGATTACTGGAATTCTTAAGTATTCCAGGTACTGCAAAACTCGGTTATAAGTTTACTCGGCCCATCTCGCCTTGTCTACTCTTCTTTCACGTTTGGTCCGTCTTCGGGGAGGAGGATCTTCCGCTCTGCTTGATTACCCACACCAAGCGAGGTGTTGCAGTAAGGACTATTCTTGTTTGCTTTCCTCTCGTTAGCTACATTCTTAAGCCCTGGCCCGACGTATATATTCATTCGCGTATGCCCCTTACCCTTGATGTTGACAATAATCCATCGGGTGCAGTTCGGCGACCGAGGGCGCGGCGAGTTTATATGCAATTTTGCCCCTTTGCGCATCCAAGTCTCATCGAGAAAGCCTACACGAGAGGCTAATAGGCTTTAACATGCGCGGGCTGCGACGAGCTTTCACCTACAAAGGTTTCACAAGGTTCACACAGAAGTGAGGAACTTCCACCACCGGAATTAGCAAGCTTGCGACAGTGGCGGAACATGCCCCCCGTCGCTGACAGCGCCCTATCTCCCAGCCCACCGTTTCCTCTTTCGCGGATTAAAACGACACCTCTCTCTTCCTCTAAGCAGGTTTTAAGAAAAAGATATATGCATGATTTCTCGCGGTGTTTAGAAAACTACCACGAGAATAAATAAGTCCACTTGACCTCAATAGACACAGCGTTAGCACAATTAACTGGACAACGAAATCGCTATGTTCGGCCTACTTATGGCGACTTAATAGCGACCCGGACATCGCATACCCTTGAGACGCACTTTTTTCCTTCCTCGCTGTTTTTTGGCCTTAACATTCCTATAAGGGGAGAATAGTTTTCATAGAGTGATATATTATTACGCATGATCTAATTTGTATGTGCCAAGAATCAGTTATTTAGTGGTTCAATATCAGCAGTCCATTACGAACAGCTCGGGCAAAAACGTCATGTGTCAAATCAAATCTCTCATAAGTTAACATAAGACAAGCGCTAGGCAGGACATATCGTACGTGGGGGATAACCAGCGGGGGGGGAGGGGAGGAGGGGGAGAGCATGCGTCATGGTTTTTCTCCTGAGTTCCATCTCATGTACCCTTCCATCCCCTCCCACTCCTTCTCTGGACGATATTTTTTTGGAAAAAGTTGGGAAACTGATGAAAAGAAAACTCCGCAAAGTGTGGAAAGTTGGGGAGAAGTGAAGAAATTTGGGGAAGGAGGGAATCACCCGGAGGACAAGGGAGTCGTTTCTTCTTCCAGATTTTATTCAAGGGCGAGGATCGTGGCTTTTATGTGGCAAGTGGGTCGGAAGATGGCGCGAAATGGCGCAATTTTTTTGCTAGGAGCAGATGTGTTTTCTTTCGAGAGAGACTGACCCTTCTCTCGTTTGTGAACGTGCGCAGACGTGAGACTTAGGACTCGCATTTCCCGAAAAAGCCTGCTACTTCTCCACGGCGCCTGTTCCTAATTAGCGATATGTATGTAGAGAACATGGCATCCGGCGCTATTGAAATCCTTATGTTGATCCCATGAACTCTTTTCCCGATTTGTCGATTTCGATCTCGGGCGAGCTGAAACCAATAGCTCTATACCGCAAACATCTGCAAACGGATCACGGGTAATTGGGTGAAGTCAGCTCGACGTACCGCCTGATCGTCTTGAAGTGCTAGGGTGAAAGATATGGTTCACATGCGACCAAAATGACTTCGCGCGCGTTTCACGATGAAATATCAGCACTGTTCGCCCTATGAGGGGCATTTTGCGCTCCTGATAGTACCATATCTTAGCCCTAAACAGGTCTCTACAAAATGGCATAAGTGAACCCTTTTGGTTGCGGAAGTTTACTCTCTACGAAGTTTCAAGAACAAGCTTAGTTTGGTTCTTCTCCACACTTATACCTGCTCCCTCCCTTATCCCCTAAAGGTCCACATCTTCTTGAGCTACATACCTCTAGATTTACCTCCAGTTTCCCAGAAAATATTCCTTGATCTGTGAAGGGACCCTTAACCAACCTATCCCTTCTATGAAGGCTCACCACCCCTCCCCCTCCTTCAACATCAATGAGCTCTCCACAAAAACCGAATATAACTCCTCTTGCTCCTCAGCGCAAGACATTCTCTGACTCCAGACACATTGTTCTCTACACCGGACTTTTTCAGTGGCTCGATCTTGCACTCCTCCATCATCTTTTTCCTGTTAGTACCACTACACTATGATTGAGCAGTTCTACTCTTGGCTTCCCCTCTAATTTTGAATTTTCTACGATTTTTCCTTTTCTAGAAACCACTTAATGTCAGTTCGGACTTATAATTGATGCAATACAAAATCACATTTTAATGCTCCCTATCTGACTGTCAATGCACCTCAATGGTAATGTGAGTTCGTAGGCAAGCAATACCAATTTCGTCTTTGTTTTTTCTCGATGAGACAGCAGGCGCCGGTTCCCCCTAAAGTACCCTTTTTAGGTCAGCTGTAAAATTACCTTGATTCAAATACCGTACATTCTTGCGCAAATCGATGGGAAACTTGTCCAACGTCGGTAACGACGGTTCAATCACGTTTGGAACGCTGCCTGTTCATGAGTAGCTTTTTTGATACGAGAATCGAATTACTTGACAGTACTTGCAACTTGCTTATACCTTAGGCTCTTAAAAAGGTTAGCAAACTCGATCTGTAATGTTAAGGTGGGTCACATGGAGTCAAGACAATAAACTCCAAGCATAAAATCGAGAATGAACCGCGAACTAAGGGCTTCGAAGAGATGTGCTGGGCGTGGCCGCGTGTTTTGCTTCAGTGTGCCGGCAACTGCGTTGTAGATGGGATGTTGGAATTTGGGGGCAATTGTTACCATGTTTCTGTCCAACACAGGACAAGGTGACAGTTGCACCACATGGCAATATCCCTCAAAAAAGCATTCTACTCTATGGTTCAATGAAGTAAGCAGACACGCCCATCAGGGTATAGAGTGTACAAATGGTGAGTCCCTCCCGGTCACTTGTGAATGTTTCTACGCTTTGGCCCGTTTTTTGGTCAGTAGAAAGGTTTAGGTATCCTATTCCTAGTAGTCGAAGGGGTCATATGTAAGATAGGATCCTCTCTCGAAAATAACCTGTCAAAGATCGAAACTTCTTTTTTTCTTTGTTTTTGGCCTAATTGATCAGATCCTACTGTTCTTTTAGGTGGCATTAACCTTTGAATCTTCTAGCGCTGATCACGTCTTTGTCAGAAAGAAAATGAGGTAGGTGTCGGCCGGCAGCTGTAGCTGCAGTGCATTTAAATGCTCGTTTGATGCCCAATACCAGTAGAGGGCGTGGCGCATCCCTCAAAGATTGGTTGTCAGCAACCGCAACCTCCCTCTCTCCCCCTCTATCTCTCTCTCCCTCTCTTCACACCCCTGAACACAAATGTCCAGATCATTTGTACCTCAGCTTTGAGCGCCCTCTAAGTAGCCGTACGCATTTTTTTTTCACTGATCTTATCAAGGTACCGCTCCCAGGTACGTTTCCAGGGTTCACCAACTAAAAATGATTTCTGACTTTTTTGCCATTTTGTTAAAAAGTGAGACCGAGCAGAGCTTGGACATGCGCTTTTCTTTTCCAATTTTCGCACGTCGAGCCCAACTGAAAAAAATCCCTCAAGATGGTAGGTATTGCGGTGACCAGTCTCAGCTTTCGTTATTCGTCTCGACGCTGCGCCGCGTGAGACTCGCTTCTTGCGCTGGATCTCCTTCCGCCATTGTGGTGATAACCAAGCAGCAGCGGCTCAAAGTCAGACTAAGTGCTATATGACGCCAACCCTAAGCACCCCCACCGCCACCAAGCTAGTATACTGCTTTCCCACAGCGCGACACACTGCCTCACCTTCACCACCCCGCACACCCCCCCCCACGGCTCACTGCCCCCTCCCCCGCCATGTGCGAGGTGATATGGGCCCACCCCACACGCCCGTCGCCTGACGCGTCCACCTTTCTCCTCGCCGCCCCTCAACGCTGCCCCCCCAGCGCCCCCGAGCGGGGCTGTGGAGATATCCCCCTCGACTCACAACCGACGCCTCCACCCCCCCGCCGCGATCCACCCCCTCCTCGAGATGCAGGTGCTGGTATCCCCCTCCCCCCCCCTATGAGTTGCCAGCGGTCTACAGCGAAGCGCGGCCCGCGGGTGAGGAACAGTATCAGAAAAAGATGAGCGCAGACACAGTAGAGGCGGTTTGGCTGTGATCAGGTGGTCGGTTACCGTTGACATCTTGAGCATTTTGTGCATGGTCCTGTTGAACGAAACCCCTGAGGCAGGGAACGAATAGAGGGCAGCGCTGTCAAGGCATCGAAAACGTGGCTAAAAAAAGTGGGGAGCCAGGAGAACAGGATCTGTTCAAGGGCAGGGGACCTCTGACCTCACTTATAATACTGCTGAATGAACGAAGTCACAACGGCCATAGAGTGCCATGCGGACGAGAGAGTGCAGAGAAAAAGAGAAGATTGACGCGTTCAAAGGGATTAAGTTCAAGTTGTCGGTAGACCAGGTGAGGTGCGTGGCGGCCGTGCAGGAGCACGGGTGGAATCGGAAGATGGCGTTTGGGTATCACTAACCTCTAGACACACTGCTGAGCTTTTTTGACTGATGAAAGTGACACGCTGCTACGGTTGCAGACCCATTTATCTCCCACATGGGAAGAACCAGGATCCGCAGATGAGGTGTACATTCACGCGCGGAAGAGCACAGTTTGCCGTTTGAAGCAACCGGTAATGCGTGATAGATAGCAATTCCTCATGTCCTACATAATAGTTATGGGTGAAGTGGCATTGGCGGCACCACTTCCATTCCCTCCTCCGACAGTACTCCTGCTCACCCAAGTGACCAAATACGATCCCAGATGGAATCCATACAAATAATGTAAATCGATCCTCATCGAAAGTGCATCGCCGACTAAGGTGCGCTACGCAAGGTTACTAAAGGCGGTGGGTCTGCCTGTAGAACAAGAGCGTTGTAAAAACGAACAATCACCAATAATCAATCATGGTTCACTTTTCGTAAAATACAAGTCTACAACTGTCTCCGAACAGAGAAGGGGGCGGTTTTCGAGGTTCATTCCATTTTCATTCCTCCATTGCCTTTCATGTGTCTTTGTCGGCGCATTGCCATTACCGTATCCAAGTCGTTATGATGTAAAATTTCTCACCTTCGTTCCGTTCGTGTATTGCTTGTTCTGCTTTCTTGTATGACTTACTTGTAAGTATTTTCAGTGGTCTAGTGAAGAGGCGATGAGGATACTGGGCAGTATATTACTTCTTTTCGTTGTTCAATTTGTAGGTAAGGTTTATTTAAAAATTACAGAAAAATATCAAACTTTAATTCTCTCCAAAATAAATGAAAAAGGCAAAATCGTCGTTCTAGCCGTCACGGGTCAAGATGAAACTGTGTCCGACGTTTTCGACGTTCCACCCCATACCACGGAAAATCGCGACGTCGTTGGTCCGAGCGATTTCCTCGGGAGGACCGAAGAAATCAACGAAGGGTTTGTCTGACTCATTTTACTTTGCAACCCTTTTTGAGTTGGTTTTGTTCCTGCGCAAAACAACTGA